>RBNK01001830.1:0-13238 GCA_003990785.1 Endogone sp. FLAS-F59071 | reverse complement strand
AATAATATCATGAACTATAAACACCTCTAAAACAATATTACAAATTATAAACTAGCTAGAACAGCCTATAAACAGCCTATAAACTGTTGAAATTATTAGCTTATTATATCTCTCTCTCTCCCATCAATGATCAATTGTATGTCACTTAATTGTGGCTTAGACGATCTTTGTCTATATTGACCAATCATATATTAGCATTAATAAATACACACATATTTGGCTTCACAAGCCAGTGCACTCTTTATCCCAAACACACATTCAAAGATCAAATTTCAATAGGTTAAAAGCCCCGAGCCACTCAAATTGCAGCTCGACAACCTGAGATCTATACAATCATAGCAATTACAACTGCGATTACAGTAAGCGTTTATTTAACATTGTAAACAATGCGTCAAACAATGCGATAAACAATATGACAAATAACACTGCAATAAAGCAACGTGATAAATAACACATAATAACTTAGCATTCAACAACGCGATACAACGAAATAGATAATCTATACATATCGTCGTCAACAACAAGATCGACAAGATTGTGATCTAAATCAAAAACAGATAACAGATATCAACCCCCTGACGATGATGACGAAGGATTGGATGGCAACCATCAGAGCAATATAGGATTTAGCCTCGATCGACAGGAACAGATAGCTACAATGATCAGAAATCAGGAAGATAAATTAGATACGCTGGCAACCCTATTGGGCAAATTGATGGTAAAAATTGACAAAACAAATACATCACCCAGTGCACCAACCAATCAGAATGCAGCTACAGAAGGCAACACGCCACAAATACAAACACAATCACCATCACCAACAACATCAACAAAGCTTAATGATCTGGCGAAGGAGTACCTGAGATCGATCAACAAATTCGATGGGTCAGGAGGCACACCCAGATTGTTTGATTACTTTGATGCTGTAGAGCAATTTATCACTAGTGCCGATCTATTAGTACAAAAGGAGGAAGTCAACGCAGTGATCAGTAAAATTACAGGCAATGCTAGAATGTAGCTACGGAGGTACGTGAACACATCGGGAGAATTTGATTTATGGAATAAGCTTAAAGAGGCTATGATACAAAAATACGTACCAATAGAACAATTGTTACGAATGTGCGATAAGCTTGCGATGATGAAGCAGAAGGGATCGATTAAAGATTATAATGATGCGTTGAACCGAATTATAGCGCAAATCAAAGATATGACCGATACAGAAGCTATACTATAATATCTCCGGGGTCTAAGCCCTAGGTACCAGGAATGAATACTTGCATGGGAGAATATACCAACAATGCTGGAGGCTTTACAACTCACATGCATCAGGTTCAACCTGAATAGTAAGTAGAGGTACAACGAAGCCCACATGACAGACTGAGGCGGCTACCAAGGTAGCTACCGAGGTGGCAGTCGTGGCAATCGAGGCGGAAGTACCGGACAAGGCCGAGGCTATAACAATGATAATGGAAACAATTGAAGAGGTCATCATAATAACAGAGGCAACTGAGGTGGCGATCGTGGAGCCCATTGAGGCAGGAATTTTCGGGGATACCCTTGGAAATGTTACGTCTACGAGGGAGAACACAGAATATTCCAATGTAACAAATTCAATGATTGGGTAAAAACAGAAAAAGAAAAGGCTAAACTGAGAGCTGAAGCAAATCTGGTAATTGGCACCATTATTGATTTAGGCGCCATGCAACATATGTTCAATCAATAGGAGATTTTCAAAACAGTAGCTGAGCATGATGGCTTGGTCACATATGCAAGGAATGAGAAGCTACGTGCCACGTATGTTGGGATGATTGAGCTTGACGATGAGCTGAAATTATGGGATGTTTTATATGTACTGGAAATCACCAGAAATTTAATATCTATACGGGCATTAACACAAGACAGAAATGACATAACCTTCAAAAGTGATAGATCAGTAATTAAAATCAGCACAGATCACGAGGAAATCAAAATCGGACAAGCCGATGGTGACTTATTTCATTTATCGACATCACCAGAGCTAGAAGCAAACATCGCCGATTCCAAGATTGATGACTATATATTATGACATCACTGGCTGGGCCATCCAGGCCGAAATACTCTATAATCAATCAACAAATTTATCACAGAGCTTAGAGATGTGCAGCTGTTGACTGGACAAATCGAAATATATGCTAGGTGTAAATATGTGAAGTCACACCGCAAGCCTTTCGGACACATGAAAAATCGATCGATGGAGCCTATCAGAAGGGTGCCCTCAGATCTGTGCGAGCTGATGCCCACGCCATCAGTCAATAGAGCTAAATATATATTAACATTCATTGATGACGCCACTCACTATGTCACAACATATTTTATTGACAACAAAAGTGATACATTTGATCGATTCTGGGTATTCAAGGTATTCGCCGAAATGCAATCAGGCTGAAAACTGAAGATTCTCCAGTCCAATGGAGGAGGAGAGTATGTAAACACCGAGATGCACAAATTTTTAATCAAAAATGGAATCCATCATGAAATGACGACGCCAGACATGCCACAACAAAATGGTGTTGCTGAACAATATAACTGGACATTGATAGAGTCAATCTGGGCTGTTAAAATTACTGCCGACATACCTGATGAACTTTGGGCTAAACTTGCTGCAAGTGCTACATATTTATACAACCAATTGCTAATGTGAGCTAATAAGAAGAGTGCTTCACCATTTGAATTATAGCATAGTCACAAGCCTGATATCAGTAACTTATGTATCATATGGGCTGACACATATATGCATATTCGCAAAGGAAAAAGGTCAAAACTAGTACCCCGATCCAAAAAGCTTAAAATGATTGGCTATCATGATGAAAAGAAGGCATACAGGCTCTGGGATCCAACCAATAGAAAGATAGAGATCAGCTACGATGTCACATTTGATGAATCTATTATATTAAAATCCCCAACAATCATCAACCCAGAAGATTAGGAATATGTCATTGAAGCGATTATTGGAGAATGCAAGATTGATGAAAAAAGGCAATATCTAGTAAAATGGCTAGGCTATGATGATGATGATGACAACACCTGGGAGCCAATTGAACAATTGATAGACACTGAAGCTCTACAAATTTGGCAAGATCGCATACTAGAAGCTAATGTAATTAAATCGACTGATGACCCAATAACCTACAAGGAAGTAATTTCTCTGCTTGATGCAAAGCTTTGGTAGGAAGTGATCAATCAAGAGCTTAAATCACTTAAGAATAATGACACGTAGACAATTATACCTGAGGTGCCTGCGGGATACAAGCCGATTGGATATAGATGGGTATTTAAAAAGAAGCTCAACACTAATGGATCAGTTGCCAGGTACAAGGCAAGATTAGTTGCCAAAGGATATTCACAACAGCAAGAAATTGATTATAATGAAACATTTGCTCCCGTGGCGAAATTCACATCAATCAGGACACTTTTATCAATTGGTACAACCCTAAACTTAGAAATTCACTAAATGGATGTAAAAACTGCATTCCTGAATGGCGATCTTGATGAGGAGATCTACATGATAGTATCTGAAGGAATTGACCAATCAGAGCTATCACCGAGAGCTGTGTGTAAGCTCAATCGATCATTATATAGACTAAAGCAATCACCTCGTATGTAGAATCAGAAGATTGATAACTACCTCAGCCAATCAAACTGTACAAGACTATAATCAGATCACAGCATTTAACTAAGAAGAAAACAAGATGATCAATCGCTAATAATTATTGCCATATATGTCGATGATCTACTAATTCTGGCTGATTCTATGGAAACAATGAACAAATTCAAGGTAGAGCTTAGCAACGCATTTGATATGATGGACTGTAGTGAAATTAAACATTTTCTGGGTATTTGAGTTATACATGATCGAAAAACACACATAATCACAATTGATCAAAGTTACTTTGCCAATCAAATTATTACAAGGTTTAACATGATGGATGCTAAGCCAATCAGTACACCCCTTGATCTATCCATTCAACTAAAAGCTGAAGGGAGAAAATCTGCAGACCAAAATCTATTTAGACAAATGATTGGTAGCATAATATACCTGATGATTGGGACAAGACCTGATCTAGCTGCTGCTGTTAGCATCATCAGTCAATTTTTAGCCAATCCAATGCAAGAACATCACCATGCCCTCAAATGATTATTAAGATATATTAAAGGAACAGCCAATTATAAGCTATACCTTGGATGCGATTAGGATCTAAAGCTGATCAGTTTCAGTGATGCCAACTGGGGAGGAGACATTAATATATAACGATCAACTACAGGCTATATTTTCAACCTATCAGGAGGAGCCATCAGTGTTGAAATTATTAGCTTATTATATCTCTCCCATCAATGATCGATTGTTATGTCACTCAATCATGGCTTAGACGATCTTTGTTTGTATCGACCAATTATAATTTAGCATTAATAAATACACGCATATTGGCTTCATAAGCCAGTATGCTCTTTACTCCAAACACATTCAAAGATCAAATTTCAACAGGTTATGAGCCCTGAGCCGCTCAAATTGCAGCTCGACAACCTGAGATCTATGCAATCATAGCATTTATGCAATTACAACTGTGATTACAGTAAGCATTTATTTAACATTGTAAATAACGCATCAAACAAAGCAATAAACAATGCGACAAACAACACCGCGATAAAGCAACGCGATAAACAACACATAACGATATAGCATTTTCAACAATGCGATATAATGAAATGGACAATCTATACACATCATTGTTGTCAGTAACAAGATCGACAAAATTGCAGTCTAAATCAAAAACAGATAACAGATACCAACCCCCTGATAATGATGACGAAGGATTGGATAGCAACTATCAGAGCAATATAGTATTTAGCCTTGATCAACAGGAACAGATGGCTACAGTGATCAGAAATCAGAAAGATAAATTAGACATGCTGATAATCCTATTGGGCGAATTGATAGCAAAAATTGACAAAACAAACACATCACCTAGCACGCCAACCAATCAGAATGCAGCTACAAAAGGCAACACGCCACAAAGACAATTACCATCACTATCACCAACAACATCAACAAAGCTTAATGATCTGGCGAAGGAGTATCTGAGATCGATCAATAAATTCGATGAATCAGGAGGCGCACCCAGATTGTTTGATTACTTTGATACCGTAGAGTAATTTATCACTAGCACCAATCTATCAGTACAAAAGGAGGAAGTCAATGCAGCAATCAGTAAAATTACAGGCAATGCTAGAATGTGGCTACAGAGGTACGTGAACACATTGGGAGAATTTGATTCATGGAATGAGCTTAAAGAGGCTATGACGCAAAAATACATACCAATGGAACAATTGTTATGAATGCACAATAAGCTTGCGATGATGAAGCAAAAAGGATTGATCGAAGATTATAATAATGCATTCAACCGGATTATAGTGCAAATCAAAGATATGACTGATATAGAAGATATACTACAATATCTCTGGGGTCTAAGCCTCAGGTACCAAGAATTAATACTTGTACGGGAGAATATACCGACAATGCTGGAGGCTTTATAACTCGTATGCATCAGGTTCGACCCGGATAACAAGCAGAGGCATGACAAAGCCCACATGACAGACTGAGGTGGCTACTGAGATGGCTACTGAGGTAGCTACTGAGGCAGTGATTGCGGCAATCGAGGCGGAAACGCCAGACGAGGCCGAGGCTATAACAACAATAACGGAAACAATCAAGGAGGTCATCATAATGACCAAGGTGGCGATTGTGGAGCCTATCGAGGTGGGAATTTTTGGGGATACCTTTGGAAATATTATGTCTGTGAGGGAGAACACAGAATATTTCAATGCAACAAATTCAATGATTGGGTAAAAATAGAAAAAGAAAAAGAAAAGACTAAACTGAGAGCCAAAGCAAATCTGGCAATTGGTACCATCATCAATTCAGGCACCATGCAACATATGTTCAACCAATTGGAGATTTTCGAGACGGTGGCTGAGCACGATGGCTTGGTCACATGTACAGAGAACGAGAAACTACGCATGATGCATGTTGGGACAATTAAGCTCGACGACGAGCTGAAATTATGAGATATCTTATATATACTGGAGATCACTAGAAATTTAATATCTGTGCAGACATTGACACGTGACAGAAATGATATAACCTTTAAAAGCGATGGATCAGTAATTAAAATCGGCATGGATCATGAAGAAATCAAAATCGGACAGGCCGATGGCGACCTATTTCATTTATCGACATCACCAGAGCTAGAAGCAAACATCGCCGATTCCAAGATTGCAAACATCGCCGATTCCAAGATTGATGACTATACATTATGACATCACTGGTTGGGTTATCCAGATAGAAATACTCTACAATCAATCAACAAATTTATCACAGGGCTCGGAGATGTGCAGCTGTCAACTGAACAAATCGAAATATGTGCCGAATATGAACATACAAAGTCATACCACAAGCCTTTCAGACACGTGAAAAATCGATCAATAGAGCCTATCGGAAGGGTGCACTCAGATCTGTATAGGCCAATACCCACACCATCAGTCAATAGAGTGAAATATATATTAACATTCATCGATGACGCCACTCACTACGTTACAACATATTTTATTGACAACAAAAGTGATATATTTGATTGATTCCGGACATTCAAGGTATTTGCCAAAATGCAATCGGGCCGAAAACTGAAGATTCTCTGGTCCGATGGAGGAGGAGAGTATGTAAACACCGAGATGCGCGAATTTTTAATCAAAAACGAAATTCATCATGAAATGACAATGCTGGACACACTGCAACAAAATGGTGTAGCCGAATAATATAACTGGACATTGATGGAGTTGATCCGGGCTGTTAAAATCACTGCCGGCATACCTGACGAACTTTGGGTGGAACTTGCTGTAAGTGCTACATATTTATGCAACCGATTGCCAACATGAGCCAATAAGGAGAGTGCTTCACCATTTGAATTATGGCATGGTCACAAGCCTGATATCAGTAACTTGCGCATCATATGGGCTGATGCATATATGCATATTCATAAGGAAAAAAGGTCGAAACTGGTACCCCAATCCAAAAAGCTTAAAATGATTAGCTATCATAATGAAAAGAAGGCATACAGGCTCTAGGATCCAACCAATAGGAGGATAGAGATTAGCCGTGATGTCACATTTGATGAATCTATTATATTAAAATCCCTAACAATCGTCAATCCAGAAGATCAAGAATATGTTATTGAAGCGATCATCGGAGAACACAAGATTGATGAAAAAAGGCAATATCTGGTTAAATAGCTAGGCTATGATGATGACGACAATACCTGGGAGCCAATCGAACAATTGATAGACACTGAAGCTCTACAAATTTGGTAAGATCGCATGCTAGAAGCTAATTTAATTGAATCGACTGATGACCCAATGACCTACAAGGAGGCAATTTCTCTGCCTGATGCAAAGCTTTAGGAGGAAGTGATCAATCAAGAGCTTAAATCACTTAAGAATAATGATACGTAGACAATTGTATCTGAGGTGCCTGTGGGACGCAAGCTGATTGGATGCAGATGGGTATTTAAAAAGAAGCTCAACACTGATGGATTAGTTGCCAGGTACAAAGCGAGACTAGTTGCCAAGGGATATTCACAATAGCAAGGAATTGATTATGATGAAACATTTGCTCCCATAGCAAAATTCATGTCGATCAGGGCACTTTTATTGATCGGTGCAGTTCTAAACTTAGAAATTCACCAAATGGATATAAAAACTGCATTCCTGAATAGCAATCTTAATGAAGAGATCTATATGATGGTACCTGAAGGAATCGACCAATCGGAGCTGTCACCGAGAGCTGTGTGTAAGCTCAATCGATCACTGTATAGACTAAAGCAATCACCTCATATATGGAATCAGAAGATTGACAACTACCTCAGCCAATCAAATTTTACAAGACTACAATCAGATCACAGCATTTATCTAAAAAGAAGACAAGATGATCAATCGCTAATAATTATTGCCATATATGTCGACAATCTACTAATTCTAGCTGATTCGATGGAAACGATGAACAAATTCAAAACAGAGCTTAGCAATGCATTTGATATGACAGACTGTGGCGAAATTAAACATTTTCTGAGTATTCGATTTATGCGTGATCGAAAAACATACACAATCACAATTGATCAAAGTCACTTTGCTAATCAAATCATTATAATGTTTAACATGACAGACGCTAAGCTAATCAGTACACCCCTTGATCCATCCATTCAACTCAAAGCTGAAGGGGGAAAATCCACAGACCAAAATCTATTCAGACAAATGATCGGTAGCATAATGTACCTAATGATCAGGACAAGACCTGATCTAGCTGCTGCTGTCAGCATCATCAGTCAATTTTCGGCTAATCCAATGCAAGAACATCACCATACCCTCAAATAATTATTAAGATATATTAAAGGAACAGCCAATTATAAGCTGTGCCTTGGATACGATCAGAATCTAAGACTGATCAGTTTCAGTGATGCTAACTGGGGAGGAGACATTAATATATGACGATCAACTACGGGTTATATTTTCAACCTATCAGGAGGAGCCATCAGCTGGTCAAGCAAATACCAATCAACTGTTGCCCTATCAACAACTGAGGCAGAATATATAGTATTAGTACATGCAACAAGAGAAGCTATTTGGCTATGTACCCTATTGGATGAGCTAGGATATTTGCAGAATTGTGTGACAACCTTATTTGAAGACAACTAATCAGCAATCGCCCTCATCAAAAACCTAATTAATCATACTCGATCAAAGTATATCAACATTCAGCACCACTTTATTCAATAGAAAGTTAAATCAAAAGTAATAGATATCATTTACATAGCGACAGATGAAATGATCGCCAATGCATTAACTAAGCCACTTATATGACCAAGACTTAAATATTGTAATTATTAGCTTATTATATCTCTCCTATCAATGATCGATACATCAACGATCGATCATACGTCACTCAATTGTGGCTTGGACGATCTTTGTTTGTATTGACCAATCATAATTTAGCATTAATAAATATACGCATATTGGCTTCATTAGCCAGTGCACTCTTTACTCCAAACACACACATTCGAAGATCAAATTTCAACAGGTTATGAGCCCCGAGCCGCTTGAATTGCAGCTCTACAACCTGAGATCTACGCAATCATAGGATCTACGCAATTATAACTGCGATTACTATAAGTGTTTATTTAAAATCGTAAACAACGCGTCAAACAAAGCAATAAACAACGCGACAAATGACACCATGATAAAGCAATGTGATAAACAACACGTAATGACATAGTATTCAACGACGCGACACGACAAAATGGACAATCTATATGCATCATTGTCATTAGCAACAAGATCGACAAGATTGCGGTCTAAATCAAAAACAGACAACAGACATCAAACCCTTGACGACGATGATAGATTGGATAGCAATTATCAGAGCAATATCACATTTAGCCTCGATCGACAGGAACAAATAGCTACAATGATCAGAAATTAGGAAGATAAATTAGACACGCTTGCAACCCTAATGGGCGAATTGATGGCAAAAATCGACAAAACGATCACATCACCTAGCGCACCAACCAATCAGAATACTGCTACAGAAGGCAACACGCCATAAAGACAATCACCATCACTATCACCAACAACATCAACAAAGCTTAACGATCTGGCGAAGGAGTACCTGAGATCGATCAACAAATTCGATGGATCAGGTGGCGCACCCAGATTGTTCGATTACTTTGATGCCATAGAGCAATTCATCACCAGCGCCAATCTATCAGTACAAAAGGAGGAAGTCAATGCAGCGATCAGCAAAATTACAGGCAACGCTAGAATGTGGTTACGGAGGTACGTAAACACATCGGGAGAATTTGATTCGTGGGATGAGCTTAAAGAGGCTATAATGCAAAAATATGTACCAATGGAACAATTGTTACGAATGCGCGATAAGCTTGCGATGATGAAGCAAAAAGGATCGATCGAAGATTATAATGACACATTCAACCAGATTATGATGCAAATCGAAGATATGACCGACACAGAAGCTATACCACAATATCTCCGGGGTCTAAGCCCCAGGTACCGGGAATTAATACTTGCGCGGGAGAATATGCCGACAACGCTAGAGGCTTTACAACTCGCATGCATCAGGTTCGACCTGGATAACAAGTAAAGGCGTGACGAAGCCCATGCGACAGACCGAGGTGGCTACCAAGGTGGCTACCGAGGCGGTAACTGAGGCGGCTACCGAGGCGGCGGTCGCGACAACCGAGGCAGACACGCCGGACGAAGCCGAGGCTACAACAACGAAAACAGAAACAATCGAGGAGGTCATAATGACAGAGGCGACTAAGGTGGCGATCGCGGAGCCAATCGAGGCGGGAATTTTCAGAGACACCCTCGGAAATGTGACGTCTGTGAGGGAGAACACGGAATATTTTAATGCAACAAATTCAACAATTGGGTAAAAACAGAAAAAGAAAAAGAAAAGACTAAACCAAGAGCCAAAGCAAATCTGGCAATTAGCGCCATTATCGATTCGGGCGCCACGCAACATATGTTCAACCAATTGGAGCTCTTCGAGACGGTGGCTGAGCATGACGGCTTGGTCACGTGTGCAGGGAATGAGAAATTACGCGCGACGCACATTAGGACAATTGAGCTCGATGACGAGCTGAAATTATGGGACGTCTTATATATACCAGAGATCACTAGAAATTTAATATCTGTGCGGGCGTTGATACGTGACAGAAATGATATAACCTTCAAGAGCGACGGATCAGTAATTAAAATCGGCGTGGATCACGAAGAAATTAAAATCGGACAAGCCGATGGTGACCTATTTCATTTATCGACATCAGAGCTAGAGCTAGAAGCAAACATCGCCGATTCCAAGATTGCAAATATCACCAATTCCAAGATCGATGACTATATATTATGGCATCACCGACTAGGTCATTCAGGCCGAAATACTCTACAATCAATCAACAAATTTGTCACAGAGCTCGGAGATGTGCGGCTGTCGACCAGACAAATCAAAATATGCGCCAGGTGTGAATATGTAAAGTTGCACTGCAAGCCATTCGGACACACGAAAAATCGATCGATGGAGCCTATCGGAAGGGTGCACACAGATCTGTGCAGGCCGATGCCCACGCCATCAGTCAATAGAGCAAAATATATATTAACTTTCATCGATGACGCCACTTGCTACGTTACAACATATTTTATTGACAACAAAAGTGATACTTTTGACCGATTCCGGACATTCAAGGTATTCGCCGAGATGCAATCGGGCTGAAAACTCAAGATTCTCTGATCAGATAGAGGAGAAGAGTATGTAAACACCGAGATGCGTGAATTTTTAATCAAATACGGAATTCATCATGAAATGATGATGCCGGACACGCCGCAACAAAATGGTATAGCCGAACGATATAACCGGACATTGATGGAGTCAATCTGGGCAGTTAAAATTACTGCCGGCATACCTAACGAACTTTGGGCGGAACTTGCTGCAAGTGCTACAAATTTACGCAACCGATTGCTAACGCGAGCCAATAAGGAGAGTGCTTCACCATTTGAATTATGGCACGGTCACAAGCCTGATATCAGTAACTTGCGCGTCATATGGGCTGATGCGTATATGCATATTCACAAGGGAAAAAGGTCGAAGCTAGCGCCCCAATCCAAAAAGCTTAAAATGATTGGCTATCATGATGAAAAGAAGGCGTATAGGCTCTGGGATCCAACCAATAGGAGGATAGAGATCAGCTGTGATGTTATATTTGATGAATCTATTATATTAAAATCCCCAACAATCGTCAACCCAGAAGATTAAGAATATGTCATCAAAGCGATCATCGGAGAACGCGAGATTGATAAAAAAAGGCAATATCTGGTTAAATGGCTAGGCTATGATGATAACGACAACACCTGGGAGCCAATCGAACAATTGATCGACACTGAAGCTCTACAAATTTGGCGAGATCGCATGTCAGAAGCTAATTTAATTGAATCGACCGATGACCCAATAACCTACAAGGAGGCAATTTCTCTGCCTGACGCAAAGTTCTGGGAGGAAGCGATCAATCAAGAGCTTAAATCACTTAAGAATAATGACACATGGATGATTGTACCTGAGGTGCCTGCGGGACGCAAGCCAATTGGATGCAGATGGGTATTTAAAAAGAAACTCAACACTGATAGATCGGTTGCCAGGTACAAAGCGAGATTAGTGGCCAAGGGATATTCGCAACAGCAAGGAATTGATTACGATGAAACATTTGCTCCTGTGGCGAAATTCACGTCGATCAGGATACTTTTATTGATCGGAGCAACCTTAAACTTAGAAATTCACCAAATGGATGTAAAAACTGCGTTCCTGAATGGCGATCTTGATGAAGAGATCTACATGACGGTACCTGAAGGAATCGACCAATCAGAGCTGTCACCGAGAGCTGTGTGTAAGCTCAATTGATCACTGTATAGACTAAAGCAATCACCTCATATATGGAATCAGAAGATTGACAACTATCTCAGCTAATCAAATTTTACAAGACTACAATCAGATCACAGCATTTATCTAAGGAGAAGACAAGATGATCAATATCAATCACTGATAATTATTGCCATATATGTTGACGATCTACTAATTCTGGCTGATTCGATGGAAACGATGAATAAATTTAAGGCGGAACTTAGCAACGCATTCAATATGATGGACTGTAGCGAAATTAAACATTTTTTGGGTATTCGAGTCATGCGCGATCGGAAAACACACACGATCACAATTGATCAAAGCCACTTCGCCAATCAAATCATTACAAGGTTTAAAATGATGGACGCCAAGCCAATCAGTACACCCCTTGATCCATCCACTCAACTCAAAGCTGAAGGAGGAAAATCCGCAGACCAAAGTCTATTCAGATAAATGATCGGCAGTATAATGTACCTGATGATCGGGACGAGACCTGATCTAGCTGCTGCTGTCAGCATCATCAGTCAATTTTCGGCCAATCCAATGCAAGAACATCACCACGCCCTCAAATGATTATTAAGATATATTAAAGGAACAGCCAATTATAAGCTGTGCCTTGGACGCGATCAGGATCTAAGACTGATCGGTTTCAGCGATGCTAACTGGGGAGGAGACATTAACACACGAC
>RBNK01001829.1:0-13238 GCA_003990785.1 Endogone sp. FLAS-F59071 | reverse complement strand
AGGTGCTATATGGGCAGCTACCCAGGTTACTACTTGAATTTCTGATTGGCTTGGCTAAATATAAGGTACAAATTGATTGGCTAAGATATAATAAAATGATATATCAGGTTATAATGTAATTGGGTGATAAAATAATATATCAGATCGAAATACTATTTTAGGTTATAGTGTGATTACAGATCTCAGCAATGCTACAAGTCTTAGCAATGCTTCAGGTCTTAGCGTTATTGTAAGTCATATAACTTGTGATCTCACATGATCAAATTGGATGTCATCACAAAATGTTCTGTCACATCTTCTTCCTTTCTACAAGTTAGACTTTAAGGTATAGTTCTAACTTGGAGAAATCTCTTTGTAATTGTTTTACCTCTTCTTCTAGCTCCTTCATATTATTCTGTGTTAGTTAATTTAGTTAGTATGTACTGTACCAAAAGTGATTCAAAGCACTAGGCTTGTGCTTGAATAGTTGATAAATCCATTCAGCTATTCTTGCGGCATAGGCAGAAAGTGCTCCTTTGAGGGCTCGTTGACAGATTTCTCTGTCCTTCTGGTTCCAGATATGTTCAACTTCTTCATCCCAGAGTTGTGCGATTTGGTAGTATTCCTTCCATTCATTGATTCGTACTAGATGTTGCCTTCTTTGAATGTTGCGTACAATCGATTGGGTCTTCTGTAGAGTCGATCCTTCTATCTCCTCAAGGTCTTCCAGAGGTTCTATATGTCGGTAGGCCTTGATCAGGCTGACTCAGACTTTATGGAAGTTGTTCCAACGGGGCATGATATTTCTTAAAGCGGTTTTGGTGGATAGTATAGGGCAATATCATTCCTGTCATTTTTCGTAACTGGTATATAGTTCCTTTTATACTGGTGATATAGTATGGTCCTTCCCATTTTGGGTCCAATTTTGCTAACCATGAGGATTCTACTATGTTCTGGTATAGTAAGGCTTGGTCACCAATCTTCAATTTTTTGGTTTCCTTGTGTTCTTTGTCATAATTCTTCTTTTGTTGATCTTGTGCAATGGCAATAAATTCTCTCACCTTGTTTCGGACATTGTATAATTCTTGAATTTCCTTTGTCACATGATGCTCAATTTGCGTTTCCCAGGGGGTGTGGCTGGGTTCTGGGGTAGTCATTACTTGGTCTACCAGCTGATGAGCTTTTCTTCCATAAGCGAGCTCAAAAGGGGTGAACTTTGTTGTCTCTTGTTTCATTGTTCGTAGTGTAAATAAGGCAGAAGGTAGGTACAAGTCCCAATCTCCTCCTTGTGATTGTACTACTTTAGCAATCATGTTCTTGATGGTTTGATTCATCTATTCGGTAAGTCCATTTCCTTGTGGGTGGTAGGCAGTAGTTTTTATCTGGTGAATTCTAAAGTGTTGTGTCAATATCTGCATGAATTTATTAACGAATTCAGTCCCTTGATTGGAGGTCATTTCATAAGGTATTCCATGGTGGCAGATAATATCTTCGTAGATAAAAGGTGCAATATTAAGGGCATCTGCAAGGGGCAAGGCTCTTGCTTCGGGGTATTTGGTCAGGTAATCTACTGCTACTATGATATATCGATTTCCTCTGAGTGTTCTTGGTAGTGGTCTAACAATGTCTATTCCAATATGTTCAAAGGGTCCTCCAGGTGCAATCGGTTGTAAGGTCTTGACTTCCTTTCCTCGGCGCCTCTTCTGGCAAGTGTCGCATCTCCTGATATATTCTCTAATGTCTTCATACATATTCTTCCAGTAATATTTTTCTGATAGTCGTTGATATGTGTTGTCTATGCCCATGTGTCCTGCAAGCTGATGGTCATGAGAGGCCTGAAGAACTATCTGCTTTTTGTGTTCAGGAACTACAAGTCATGTTTGTTCTCTGTATCGTCGATAAAGTATATTGTTTTTGATAAAATAGTTGAGTGCCATTGTCTGTATAAGCTGTTGATCATTTTCGTTCATCATCCTAGTAAAGGTTAGGTTACTGAGGTAATCCAAATATCCATTATAGAGTTCAGTGTTCATTGGGTAGGTATATTCTTTTTGGTTCGGGGTGTCGGTCTTGGATAAATTGGGGTAGGCATGAGAGGGTATCTATATTCTAATGATTCCATCCTTTTCTGTATTGCATCATGAAGTCGTATTCCTGCAATATGGCTAGCCATCGTGTATACATTCCTGTCAGATTTGGCTTATTCCAAAGCCATTTGAGAGCTGAGTGGTCTGTTATTAGGGTGAACTGTTTTCTAATCAAGAAGTAGCGAAAGTGCTGTACAGCCCAAACGACTGCTATGCATTCCAATTGGGTGGCTCCATAGGAAGGTTCTGCTCCATGGGTGGCTCGTTCTGCATAAGCAATCACATGTTCTCTATCTTTGTCATCTTGCACCAGGATTGCTCCAAGTCCAAATGACGATGCATCCGTATACAACTTGAATACTTTTGTAAGATCCGGTCTTGCCATGACTGGTGTGTGGGTAAGTGCTTCCTTGATCAGGTTAAAGGCAGTTTGTGTGGCTGATGTCCATTTCCATGCTCTTCCTTTTCTTTGCAACATGTGCAGGGGTGCAGCAATTTCAGAGTAACTAGGGATAAATCTTTTATAGAACTGGACCAGTCCTAAGAATCCTCATAAGACCATCTTATCTTGCGGGGTTGGGAAGGCTTTGACGATTTCAGTCTTCTTTGGGTCCGGGCAGATTTCTCCTCCATCGATTATAAATCTGAGATATTCAATTTTCTTTTGTCCAAAGTAGCATTTTGTCGGCTTGATCCTTAATCTGTGTTTTCTGAGTTGTTCAAATACTTCCTTCAAGGTCACCATGTTCTCTGCGAAGTTCTCCGCATAAATGTTAATGTCATCGATATACACGATCACTCTATGTCCAATTAAATCATAGAAGATCTTGTTCATTGCAGCCTGGAAGGTGGTGGGTGCATTGCAAAGTCCGAAGGACATTCTTGTAAATTCGTACTGTCCAAATGGTGTAACAAATGCTGATTTCTCCTGAGCTTCAGATATCATTCCAATTTGGTTATATCCTGCCCATAGGTCCAAAGTTGAGTAGATTTGCGTCTTTTTCAACATGTTTTGTAAGTCTTCTGAGTGCAGAATTGGATATGTATGCTTCTTGGTGACTGAGTTCAATTTGCAATAATTGATAACCATTCTCTGTCCATCCTTCTTTGGTACTATGCTGATAGATGATGCCTAAGGGCTCTTTGATCGTACAATCACTCCTGACTCCAATAGCTCTTGAACATGCTTTTGTACAAAGTCATGATAGTTGGCTGGCAATCTATAGGGTACCTGTTTGATCGGTTTGGTGTCTCCTGTGTCGATATGGTGCATGAAGAAGGCTTGGTCCGGTAGGTCCTTGAAACTGATTGTGATAATATCTTCATACTCCTTCAGTAGGTCTTGTAACTGTTTCTTCTAGTTCAGCAATAGATTTTCGTTGAGGGAGTAGATGTGCTTCTTGGTGCTTTCCTGGTCATCCAGTCTTTCTATTATCACATTTGCTTGTCTAGTCGATCCAAATCCTTTCCTTCCATGTTGCGTTTCTTCTAAGTTTTCTACTTCTTTCAAAGGTTGCTATTCACATTTGACAATCACCATTTGGGCAATCCAATCACCTTGGTATACTTTGAATTGGCTGTAGTTGTGGTTAACTAGTCCAACCTCGATTTCTCCCCTATAGTCTTCATCTATTAATCCAGGGAATGCTCCTATTCCAGAATTGCGGTAGAGTCCACTTCTTGCCCATACTTGCGCACATTGTCCGGGTGGTAGGGCAATAGTGATTCCGGTTTTTACAAAGGCTGATGATTTCGGTTCTAGGGTGTAATCTTCATCTGCATATAGATTGTATCCTGCAGCTCCTTCAGTTTTTCTCTTCAGTATGATTGTGCTTTCCGTCAGTTTCTTGACTCGAGTTGCTGTATCCTTTTCTTCAACCATAAATACTTCTTCGAAGGTGGGGACATTCAGTTCCTTCCACTGTTCATGAGTTGTGTTCTAAGGTAAGTTTTGCCACAAGTCCTTCCACCACCAATAGCACATGCTGATACGTTTGTTGGGGTGAATTATTTCCTCAAGTGCGATGATTTCTTCTTCCAAGTCCAAGTTGCTTTCTTCAATTAGGGTAGGTCCATCATCTTCATCATTTTCTTGGAATAAGGCTCTGACTTCGATAGGTGTTTGAGTAGTGTAGACCTCATTGCTCCATTCCTCAGGTACTTCCTCATCTTCATTCTCTTCAGGTATCATCTGTTCTTGTTCTCGATCACAACATTCCTTCCAAGTTCTATGGTAATTGATATCATATGGTTTGTCCAGATATTTGACCTAGTTTTTGCATTCCCAGAGGTCATAGGGATTAACTTCATCCCAGTAGCATCCTTGCAGGTAGATGTTATGATTTCCCCAAAGATGTCCTTTGCTGATGTGTCCGATGTTCGTCTAAAAACAGTCCCACACTTCTCCAGTATTATCTGTGAATAGGTGAGGGTTCCTTCCATTATACAGTCCATGAGTCATTGAGGGTGGAGTCCTTCAGCGAGTCTGTAACAATCTTGGTTTCCTGATCTTCTTTTTTGTCAGCAAGTGCATCTCCAAGGTATCTTGATAAGGTATCAACTTTGTATCACTGCAGGTACACATCATCTTGGCACAATAGATGCATTGCTCACAAAATGGACATCTAGTATTTCTCATGTTATATTCAATCAACTGGTTCTTCTCCAGAGGTGTCAGGCAGCGGTATTCACTATGAATTACTACGTTCGCTTCTTCTTCTTCTACCAAGTTAAGGTGCACCTGTCCGGGGGTTATTTCTTCATCTGTGTCACTTTCATCTTCCAGTCTCTGAGTGAGTTTCGGTACTACTCCTTTCTGAATATCCAGAGGTACACTGAACTTTCTTCCATGGTTGACGAAGATTAGCCTTTGTGTATCCAGGTCAATTCTGGCTTTAGCTTTCTTCAACCAGCTGTTTGTTGAAATTATTAGCTTATTATATCTCTCCCATCAATAATCGATCATTACATCACTCAATCATGGCTTAGACGATCTTTGTTGTATCAACCAATCATAATTTAGCATTAATAAATACATGCATATTGGCTTCATAAGCCAGTGCACTCTTTTACTCCAAAACACACACATTCGAAGATCAAATTTCAACAGGTTATGAGCCCCAAGCCACTCGAATTGCAGCTCAACAACCTGAGATCTATGCAATCATAGCATCTATACAATTATAACTGCGATTACTATAAGTGTTTATTTAAAATTGTAAACAATGCGTCAAACAACGCGATAAACAACGCGACAAACAACACTGTGATAAAGCAACATGATAAACACGTAACAACATAGCATTCAATGACATGACATGACGAAATGGACAATCTATACACATCATCGTCATCAGCAACAAGATCGACAAGATTGCGGTCTAAATCAAAAACAGACAGATATCAAACTCTTAATGATGACGAAGGATTGGATAGCAACCATTAAAGCAATATTGCATTTAGCCTCGATCGATAGGAACAGATAGCTACAATGATCAGAAATCAGAAAGATAAATTAGACATGCTTGCAACCCTAATGGGTGAATTGATAGCAAAAATTGACAAAACGATCACATCACCTAGTACGCCAACCAATCAGAACGCAGCTACAGAAGGCAACATGCCACAAAGACAATCACCATCACCATCACCAACAACATCAACAAAGCTTAACAATCTGGCGAAGGAGTACCTGAGATCGATCAACAAATTCGATAGATCAGGTGGCACACCCAGATTGTTCAATTACTTTGATGCCATAGAGCAATTTATCACCAGTGCCAATCTATCAGTACAAAAGGAGGAAGTCAACGCAGCAATCAGTAAAATTACAGGCAATGCTAGAATGTGGTTACAGAGGCACATGAACACATCGGGAGAATTTGACTTATGGAATGAGCTTAAAGAGACTATGACACAAAAATACGCACCAATGGAACAATTGTTACGAATGTGCGATAAGCTTGCAATGATGAAGCAAAAAGGATCGATCGAAGATTATAATGATGCGTTCAACCAAATTATGGCGCAAATTGAAGATATAACCGATACAGAAGCTATACCACAATATCTCCAGGGTCTAAGCCCTAGGTACTAGGAATTAATACTTGCATAGGAGAATATGCCGACAATGCTGGAGGCTTTACAACTCGCATGCATCAGGTTCGACCTAGATAACAAGCAGAGGCATGACGAAGCCCATGTGACAGACTGAGGTGGCTACCAAGGCGGCTACCGAGGCAGCAACCGAGGCGGCGACTGAGGTGGCTATCAAGGCAGCAGTCGTGACAACTGAGGCAGAAGTGCCGGATGAAGCCGAGGCTATAACAATGATAACGGAAACAATCGAGGAGGTCATAATGACAGAGGCGACCGAGGCAGCGATCGCAGAGCCAATCGAGGCGGGAATTTTCAGGGACACCCTCGGAAATGTTATGTCTATAAGGGAGAACATGGAATATTTCAATGCAACAAATTCAACGATTGGGTAAAAACAGAAAAAGAAAAAGAAAAGACTAATCCGAGAGCCGAAGCAAATCTAGCGATTGGCACCATCATCGATTCGGGCACCATGCAACATATGTTCAACCAATTGAAGTTTTTCGAGATGGTGGCTGAGTATGATGGCTTGGTCACGTGTGCAGGGAATAAGAAATTATGCATGATGCACATTGGGACAATTAAGCTCGACGATAAGCTGAAATTATGGGATGTCTTATATGTACCAGAGATCACCAGAAATTTAATATCTGTATGGGCATTGACATGTGATGAAAATGACATAACCTTCAAGAGTGATGGATCAGTAATTAAAATCAGCGTGGATCACGAAGAAATCAAAATCGGACAAGCCGATGGCGACCTATTTCATTTATCGATATCACCAGAGCCAGAGCTAGAAGCAAACATCGCCGATTCCAATATAGCTGATTCCAAGATTGCAAACATTGCCAATTCCAAGATCGATGACTATACATTATAGCATCACTGATTAGGCTATCTGGGCCAAAACACTCTGCAATCAATCAACAAATTTGTCACAGAGCTCGGAGATGTGCGGCTGTCAACCGAACAAATTGAAATATGTACTGGGTGTGAACACGCGAAGTCACACCGCAAGCCATTCGGACATGCGAAAAATCGATCAATGGAGCCTATCGGAAGGATGCACACAGATCTGTGCAGGCCGATGCCCACGCCATCAGTAAATGGAGCAAAATATATATTAACATTTATCGATGACGCCACTCGCTATATCACAACATATTTTATTGACAACAAAAGTGATACATTTGATTGATTCCGGACATTCAAGGCATTCGCCGAGACACAATTGGGCCGAAAACTTAAGATTCTCCAATCAGATGGAGGAGGAGAGTATGTAAACACCGAGATACGTGAATTTTTAATTAAAAACAGAATTTATCATAAAATGATGATACCGGACATGCCATAACAAAATGGTGTAGCCGAACGATATAACCGGACATTGATGGAGTCAATCCGGGCAGTTAAAATTACTGCCGGCATACCTGACGAACTTTGGGTAGAACTTGCCACAAGTACTACATATTACGCAACTGATTGCCAACGTGAGCCAATAAGGAGAGTACTTCACCATTTGAATTATGGCACGGTCACAAGCCTGATATCAGTAACTTATGCATCATATAGGCTGACGCGTATATACATATTCACAAAGGAAAAAGGTTGAAACTGGCGCCCCAATTCAAAAAGCTTAAAATAATTGGCTATCATGACGAAAAGAAGGCGTATAGGCTCTGGGATCCAACCAATAGGAGGATAGAGATCAGCTATGACGTCATATTCGATGAATCTATTATATTAAAATCCCCAACAATCGTTAACCTAGAAGATCAAGAATATGTCATCAAAGCGATCATTGGAGAACGCAAGATTGATGAAAAAAGGGAATATCTGGTTAAATGGCTAGGCTATGATGATGACGACAACACCTGGGAGCCAATCGAACAATTGATCAACACTGAAGCTCTACAAATTTGGCAAGATCGCATATCAGAAGCTAATTTAATTGAATCGACCAATGACCCAATGACCTACAAGGAGGCAATTTCTCTGCCTGATGCAAAGCTTTGGGAGGAAGCGATCAATCAAGAGCTTAAATCACTTAAGAATAATGACACGTGGACAATTGTATCTGAGGTGCCTGCGGGATGCAAGCCGATTGGATGCAGATGGGTATTTAAAAAGAAACTCAACACTGATGGATCGGTTGCCAGGTACAAGGCAAGATTAGTAGCCAAGGGATATTCACAACAGCAAGGAGTTGATTACGATAAAACATTTGCTTCTGTGGCGAAATTCACATTGATCAGGGCACTTTTATCGATCGGAGCAACCCTAAACTTAGAAATTCACCAAATGGACGTAAAAACTGCGTTCCTGAATGGCAATCTTGATGAAGAGATCTACATGATGGTACCTGAAGGAATTGACCAATCGGAGCTGTCACCGAGAGCTGTGTATAAGCTCAATCGATCACTGTATAGACTAAAGCAATCACCTCATATGTGGAATCAGAAGATCGACAACTACCTCAGCCAATCAAATTTTACAAGACTACAATCGGATCATAGCATTTATCTAAGGAGAAGACAAGATGATCAATATCAATCACTGATAATTATTGCCATATATATCGACGATCTACTAATTCTAGCTGATTCGATGGAAACAATAAACAAATTCAAGGCAGAACTTAGCAACGCATTCGATATGACAGACTGTGGCAAAATTAAACATTTTTTGGGTATTTGAGTCATGCGCAATCGAAAAACACACATGATCATAATTGATCAAAGTCACTTTGCCAATCAAATTATTACAAGATTTAACATGACGGACACCAAGCCAATCAGTACACCCCTTGATCCATCCATCCAACTCAAAGCTGAAGGAGAAAAATCCGCAGACCAAAGTCTATTCAGACAAATGATCGGTAGCATAATGTACCTGATGATCGGAACGAGACCTGATCTAGCTGCTGCTATCAGCATCATCAGTCAATTTTCAGCCAATCCAATGCAAGAACATTATCATGCCCTCAAACGATTATTAAGATATATTAAAGGAACAGCTAATTATAAGCTGTGCCTTGGACACGATCAGGATCTAAGACTGATTGGTTTCAGTGATGCCAACTGGGGAGGAAACATTAATACATAACAATCAACCATGGAATATATTTTCAACCTATCAGGAGGAGCCATCAGCTGGTCAAGCAAACGCCAAGCAACTATTGCCCTATCAACAACTGAGGCAGAATATATGGCATTAGCACATGCAACGAAAGAAGCTATTTGGCTACGCACCCTATTGGATGAGCTAGGATATTTGCCAAATTGTGCAACAACCTTATTTGAAGACAACCAATCAGCAATTGCTCTCACCAAAAATCTAATTAATCATGCTCAATCAAAGCATATTGACATTCAGCATTACTTTATTCGAGAGAAAGTTAAATTAAAGGTGATAGATATTGTTTACATAGCGATAGATAAAATGATTGCTGATGCATTAACCAAGCTACTTGCATGACCAAGACTTAAAACATTGATCGCAAAAATGGGCTTACGTAACTAACTCTTTTATTCTAAAAACTTTTATGTTCTTTATCACGTCATTCTTATCACTCAAGTAGTATTTTACATATAGTTATTTGCAGTAAATGTACTTTATGGATGCTATTCATGATGTACAGTTGAACACTCTATTTTTATTCTTTTATTTTTTTATTTATTTATTTTTATCGAGATATGTCAAGCAGGGGGAGTGTTGAAATTATTAGCTTATTATATCTCTCCCATCAACGATCGATCATTACGTCACTCAATCGTGGCTTAGACGATCTTTGTTGTATCAACCAATCATAATTTAGCATTAATAAATACACGCATATTAGCTTCATAAGCCAGTGTACTCTTTTACTCCAAAACATACACATTCGAAGATCAAATTTCAATACTGTTGCCTAGGACAACATTGTAGGATTATGCATCGGTGACAACCATTCTGATAGGGATTATTTCTGTTCTGAACTAGACTAGTACTTCTTGGAGTACTCCTAAGGGTATGCTGCTTTTTCCACTTGCAATGACCAAGGTAGAGGTAGTGGGTTCATCAATATCTCATCCTAGGTGGTCTAGGAAATGCTTGGCAATAATGCTGACTCCTGCTCCAGTGTCAATAATAACTGAGCATGCTAATCCTCTAATGTTGCATTGTGTGTAGGCAGATGAGATATAGGTTCGCTCCTCTTGTTCTTCGGTGGTATTAACTTCCTCGAATCGGATGGTTAGTTTGGTCTCTATAATCTGCATTTTCACCTTCTGCTTTGTTGACGGTGCAATCTGGAAGAGTTGCTTAAAGGTAATGTTAGCCTTTTGGCTGGCAATGTCCTGCCATAGGTCATATTCAAATTCCCTAACTTTCCTAGGCTTCTTCTCCTTGTTTTCTTCTTGATCCGTCATTTCTTCATCTCCAGTAGTTGAAGTAACTGTCTCGCCAGGTTGCATTATCTATTTGAAGGCTTTGTCCCATTGATCCTCATTCAGTTGTTGTCTTTGTGTTGGCTTCTTAGGTATCTCGATGACAACTTTGGGTTCTTGAGTTGGTTTCTTCTTTGGGTAGGGAGTCTTCCTTGTGGTAGTGCAGCTGACTGCTTTGACAGGGTAGGCTTCCAGATATTCTTCACCAAATTCCTCATCTTCTTCTTCGATTTCTTGCACTACATTAGCATGGTCGGCCTTCTTTACTTCCTCTCTCTCTCATCCTTCCTTCCAACTTCTAGTTCGGCAGTCTTTGGCAAAGTGATCACATCTTCCGCAGAGGAAGCAGTTTATCTCGGTCCTATTGCGTTCTTTAGTAATGAAAGTTCCTCTCGGCTGCTTATTCTGGTGGATCACCTTTGCTTCTAGATCAGCTATGTGTGCTGTCATTTCTGAGAACATCTTGGTAATCTTCTCCATTTCATCTTCGTGTGTTGTTTTTCCTGTTTTTGCTACCACTGTCGGTTTAATGGTGTCCTCTTCAGGTGGTTCGGCTGATGCAGATACCATTTGCACTACAGATATTCCAGTGCTGAATTTCCTGTATAAATCTTGTGGTAACTTATCATACAGAGATGCCGAATATCCTGCCTCGGTGTCCCAAAAGGCCTATGCCATCCTGACTTTCTCCTCCATTCTTCGAGGGCCAAACCTCTTGATATGGCATTGGAGATCTGCAGGTAAGCTATTCATGAACACCATTTCTCATACAACCTGGCTGGTTTCTCCACAGAGTTGCATATACTGATCGATGGTGGTAACCCAGTCTTCCGGGCATTGATTGATTAACATCTTCATATTAAATAGCTGTTCCTTGATTGATTCTCGCTTCTGTTCAGTGAAATACTTCTCTTCTAACCAGGCTCTTGTAACATCCCAATGAGCGGTGGCCAATACTGCGGCAGGGGGGTTGTTTCCGGCTGCTGCTGTAGCTGCAAGGATTAATCCTCCTAATCTGGTAGCTGCTATATCCGTTAGAGCCACACGGTAGGCTTCTCTTGCAGGTCCTCTGAGTTGGGCAGCCAGAATAGGCAACCATCGGGTGCTGACCATTCCTTTAGCTGCGAAGTAGCTTTCCAAATCATCTAGGAATTCTCGAACATATTCCTTAGTATATTCATAAAAGGTAGGTAGTCTGTCTGCCATAATTTCTTCGTCCTCTTGAGGTCTTCTCCTAGGTAGTTATAGTAATGCGGGCGGTGGCGGTGGTAGTGCTATTCTTGCTTTTGTCTTCTACTATGGGTTTCGGCAAGTTCGGTTATACAATATAGGTAATAAATCGGTTAAGGTGTTAATTGATTTCCTGCCAGTTAGCACCAATTGTGATGGACTAAAATATATTAACGGCGAAATACTCAGAGTTGAGCAGATGCAGAAAATATGCTTTAGGGGTCTTAGCAGGTTATGCGGTAGTATCTTAAGAAGGGTGTCGATGTAGGTGTTAACTGCAAGAATTATGTGTGATTGATCGAATAAAGTGTATCTGTTATAATCTCGAAACTATATCAATTGCTTACTCCTTGAGTAAGGCTTCAGTATCCCTTGGGTTGTCTGTTGTAAGCTTCCTTAGCTTGTTGCAGTCCGAATTTTATTGATAATTGCGAGCAGGGTATTTATAAGAAATTACAAGATGCTATATGGGCAGCTACCCAGGTTACTACTTGAATTTCTGATTAGCTTGGCTAAATATAAGGTACAAATTGATTGGCTAAGATATAATAAAATGATATATCAGGTTATAATGTAATTGGGCGATGAAATAATATATCAGATCGAAATACTATTTTAGGTTATAGTGTGATTGCGAATCTCAGCAATGCTACAAGTCTCAGCAATGCTTCAGGTCTT
Organism: Endogone sp. FLAS-F59071; assembly: GCA_003990785.1. NCBI lineage: Eukaryota > Fungi > Mucoromycota > Endogonomycetes > Endogonales > Endogonaceae > Endogone > Endogone sp. FLAS-F59071. Next base: position 736 of record RBNK01001829.1, on the reverse strand, counting down.
AGCATTATTGCAAGTCACATGACTTGTGATCTCACATGATCAAATTGGATATCATCACAAAATGTTCCATCACAATACAAACTGAACAGACTAAACTAAATGAAGGAGAAATGGAAAAACAAATAAGAAATAAATAAATTATAACTATCTCAAAGCTAGTACACCCTAGTATACACTATAGGAAATGATCAGAAGGACCACCAACACCTACCCTAGAGGAAGAATAAAATGATCATAGCAATGATTTTAACCTAAACATTAATCATTACTGAAATGATATTGGAAAATTCTATAATAAGAGAGTAAAAACTAATTCAAAAGCAGGTGAACTTTATAAATGGGCTCAAGATAAGAAACCTTCCATTTTAAGAAGAACTCTAAGAGATATATCAAGACAAGTAACCTTGAGAAAAAATGTTATAAATTATTGATTGAAGAGATCTTATTATCAAACTAGCTCTTAATTATACATAGAAGAAGATGGAGTAAAACTATTTATTTAAATTATCAAAAAGTAACTAGATATCATTAGAATGGTAAAGTTATAGTAAAAGTATAGGAAAAGGAGTAGTATATGATTTAGAATACTTTTTTGGAGTTATAAGAAAGATAGAAGATGCTACAACTCATTTCTTATAACTATTAGAATTATGTGTGAATGATCACCTAAGTATAAGCATCCATATCTGAATCTTAGTATAACCAAGGACTTATTCAGACTAGAAGATCTTATATC
>RBNK01001828.1:0-13241 GCA_003990785.1 Endogone sp. FLAS-F59071 | reverse complement strand
TGCGTGCGTGTGTGTGTGTGTGCGTGTGTGCGTGTGTGTGTGTGTGTGTGTTTTTCTGAGAGGCTCGGTAAAAATCTGGTACGAGTGCCCAACTAGTTCTTCTTCACCATCATGACAGGAGTGGAAAACCGGCTCGATCCGCTACAGTCTCGCTGCGCGTCACAACAAGCCGATGCTTTCGTCTTCGCTCTGCCCGCATACCGACATGACGGTGCACGTGATTGATCACGTCAACGCGTACGCTACACGGCTCAACATTCCACGGATCGAGGCCTCGGAGACTAAGGTGCGCGTCCGACGTAACATCACGCTAGCGAACAAGAAGGTCCTCAAAAAGGGCCAGCACCCCACGGTCAAATGCCAGGTTCAGGTGCCGCGAATGGGGTATCTTAAAGACGAGACCATACCTTTGAAAATTGATGTGTGGCATGTAGCACCCGTGAAGCATCTACAGGGAGCAAGCATATCGTTGATGAGGACCGCAAAGTTTCGGGCGAAAGGGTAGGGGTTTTTTTGTGTGGTATTTCGCTTGCCCTCTTTATGATTTCTCGATTGTTCATAATCTCATATCGAACTCGGGTACCCCCAAAATTCAGCCAAGAATCCGTCATCACAACCTGTCTCTTTACCACCATGGTCCCAATCATCTGCAATCCCCTCACAAACTCCGCCACAATCTACAAGTCCATTACCATACCTCCCACTACCCCTCCCACTACCACTAACGGCAAGCTCATCCAGATTGTTTACCTCATCGAAGTTGTTCTCGATCTCTCTATGGATGCTCTCGTCTCTGACAAGAACTACAACCGCAAGAAGCACAAAGAAGGAAAGCCTCTCAAACTTGGAAAGTATGGCCTCGCTTTTGACATCCCTGTTGTCATCGCTACCGTTGCGTGGGATGAGGCCATCGAAAGGGACCCGCGCAATCTCATTAGGCGTGGCCATCCTCCTACCATGGAGCCGCACGGCCTCGTGCGCGCCGGCTCGGCCCCCTCACTCATGGCGCGGCCCCGCCAAGATTCGGGCTCGCCTCACGCGACACCCCCGCCATACTCGTCGCCAAGGCCGCCCTATATTGTCCATCGCAGCATGGACACCCTTGCCACCTCGCGATCGCCTTCGATAACCTCGCAGCATTTTCAGTCACTCCCGTCGTATACGACCGCCACCGCGCCCAGCTATTCCCCCTCACGGCAAGAGTGCAGTCTCCCAGCCATACCGTGGACGCCTCCGCCGACGAGGGATCCGCACGAATTCGGAGGGCACTTGGGCGTGATGACGCATCAAAACAGCGTACGGCGACCGTCTGCGCCAGACATTAGCGAGGTTTTTGATGGGATGGCAGAGCAAGTCAACGCGATGCACTTGGGGGTGACAAGACACACACAAAGCGTGCGTAGGCCGTCGGCGCCGAACATTGGTGATATCATGGGGGGAGAACAGCAAATGAACGGAGCTTTTGGGGAGGTCAGGTACGCCGACGAGAAGTGTCCCGTGCCGCTGCTACAACACGAGGTGCACAACTCGATGGGCGTGGATGAAGACGATGAAACCTACACGCCGGAATCGGTGTACTATGACGACGTAGACCCGTACGCAACAGGATTGATATCAGCACGACGTTTCGGGAATAGGGAAGAGGAAGATAAGGAGGAAGATGAGGATGATGATGAAGATGAGAGCAGCGAGCAACACGAATCTGAGTCGCCGCCACAGCTATTCATCACCATTCCGCCAACCCCGTCCCCGGCAAGCGACGAAGCCAAACTGGCGCCTCGGATGGTCTCGCCGCTATCATCACCGGACGAACCGGACTTCCCGCTCTCGGTGCCGCGACGGGAGATGGAGGTGGCAGAGCTGCCAATGGAGGAGGGAAGTGTGACTCTGAAGCCAGACGAAGTGAGGTATGATGAGAGGCCTAGGAACGAAGTGGGGTATGCTAGGTGGGTCCGGGCCGAGGAGAAACCGCACGAGGCTGAGGCAAAACCAAACGAGTTCGAGGGGGGAGAGGCGGCGTCCAGTAAGGAGGAAGTGGCTCTGTGGGCACCACCACTTCCCCCAAGGAGAAGCATATCGGTGGTGCCTGCCCCCATGCCGCCGCCCGTGCCGCCCAGGCCAACAGGGAGGGAATTGGAAAGACTAAATAGATTTTCGAGCTCGAAACGGTGATTGAGTAGTGTTGGCGTTTTATTGTGGAAGATTTATATTAATCCCCTCGGTCCCACCACCACCACATACATTGTCACAGCTTGCCTAGCTGTGTTTGGCAAGGACTCTGCTCGAACATATCGTTCTGTTGACCAGCTTACCAATAGGGCAAGGCAACAATCTTCTTCCTTTTCTTACAACTCCATCCCAATTCTTAGATCAATTTTATAGATATTTCCGATAATCCCCCTCTTTCTATTTTTAATCTCGCAATCGTACTGATAAAAAAAAAAAAAAAAAAAACACTTCATGTCGTTGCCAAACATATCAATCCTCCCTACTTATTTCTAGCAAAGTTCAACTGTCAGAGCTGGAATTTATTGTAATTATAAACATTAGTCGCATACAATAGATTCTTAATCGGCTAATAAACTGATGTCGTCACTCATTGTACCGCTAGCGCTCCAAACATCCAAACACAGAAAACACTCGAGCGCCAAGGTATCCCTGCTTGGCTAGTAAACATGCCGGTGGAAAACCATTGATCTTCAAACAAGGGTTCAGAAACGTCCGAAAACGAGAGAACGCGATGCCACCTGGTTTTTTAACGCGCGTTTGCCCTATTAACTAAACGCACCATTGTCACCTAGATAACTCGCAACATAATGCACACAGTTTATCGATGCACTAATTAATAACGATGGACAAGGGTGCTTCTACTCTTTGCAGCTCTCAGACAAGTTTCCATGATGATGATAGCCAAGGAAGGAGTAGGCAGCAAAAAAGGAGCCGCCAATGCCAACACGTGGCTACTTTTATCAAGGTTGGTTAGTATAGCAGTATTGGCGAGGTAGAAGAATTATCGAGCATCGGACAACAAGTACTTGGACGGAAGACCAGTATAATTTATGAGTTTTTTTTTTTTTTTTTTTTTTTTTTTTCGTTCGTATGGTAAGAATCTTTTAAATTCGCGGTATTGCTTGCTTGCTAGCTTACAATTCGTCGTGTTTCCGGAACTTGTGGGTATTTATGATTGCTAATGTGCTTGCTTGCTCTTTTCTTCTTCTTCTTCTTCTTCTTCTTCTTCATAGGTCATGTTTGTAAGTTCTTTCTTTTTGTAGATTGTCAGAACTTGTGTAATTAGATAAGCTAGTGCGTTCCTGGATGCCACAATAATAAATCAGTCGGTCCAGTCCGGTCTGGGCGGTCCATGGACTGAACCAATTCCCAAAACTGTAGACGACCTCCCAAACTTGTAGACTGAGGATTGAGAATCGTCCATAGTCCAGGCCGAGCATTGCGTATATATTAATGGGGGGTTTTTTTTTCCCTCATGAAGCGTCACAAGCAAAAAAGACCAGTGAAGAAATTCATACATGGATGACCACGTGGTCAAGATCATATGACACATACTCTTTATAGGTATATATATACAGTGCCGCAGCTTTTCATTGTAATTGGCTTGCAATGTAGGAAGGATCAGCTGTCACAAAAATTCAGCTGTATCTCTATATCTCGCCTTCTGCTTGAAGAGTCTCAAGACAATAACATCAGGAAAATATAAACAATATTACTAACAAAAAGCCACGAACTCGAATACTGGTCACAGACTATGAACTACCATTAGAACAGCACGAACTACTCCAGAACTCTCCAAAACTGCACTAGAACAGCACAGCAAAAGACGAACTACTGCAGAACACGAACTCTGGTCATGGACTACGAACTGAAAATATTTTCCTGATGAATCGGCTTGATAGTTTGTTGTGTCTCAAACCGGTCTCAAACCGCCAAATTAGCAAAATGGGTGAAACAATGTCAAGCAAAGGCCGTGTGAATGAAATGCATTTGTCATTTGCAAACAGTGATCAAATCCGTCACCCGATATATACAGTCTGGGCTTTAATGTGTGTGAAATCTTGATTAGCATTGTAGAGAACTTCAGTTAATACTATTCATAATAATAAAATTTATCATCCTGCTTCCAAGCATCAGTTAATATTGATAAATTCTGCATCTCGCGCCCGCATGTGGTGCAAAAGGATTAAAATACCTAATTGCCAGCTCGGTGACTATCCACCCGGGATAATAGATATGCCAGATAGTTCTGTATGGCTTGGTTTGGTTCGACTGCGGTTTGTGCGGGTATCATTCTCCGTTGAGTAGGCAAAATTCCAGGGCTCCATCATAGATACAGGCGAGCTGGTTGAGAGACCAAAGATATCGATAATGTGGCTTTGCCATCTAAGAAGAAGTGGTGATCGGTTGATAGTTCAAGAAGGATATTGATATATAGGAGAAGTCGAAAAATGAAAGGCACCAATTTGTTCGATACAAGGCGGACAGATAATTCTATCCTGCGTTCACATATCACAAAAAAATTGTGGCCTCCTTGCTTCTGGGCTTTTCTTTTCTTTTTTTTTTTTTTTTTTTTTTTTGCCACCCCTTGCTATATACGAGGCAAGGAGGCGCAATCTATTTCAAAAGCATCAAGGGGGGGAGCCTATTGGTGCCGTTTCGGTAGTTGCTAAAAAAGAGATGCCAAGTAAGGACATAGCGGGAAAATATGGGAAAGGAAAACCGAAGGAACGCATCACAGGACAGGGATTACTATGGTAACATGGGCCGCAGTAACATCCGTTTCATCCGTTTCATCCCAACATATATATAGTTTGTTACCCGCCCGCACATAACCGGGCATTTCCCCAAATTTAGTTGTGAACGGCCCGTTATACTGGTCTGGGTCACTGGTGTTCCGGGAGCTTTTGGAGCAATTGACCTCCAAATTGGTAGTGAATGGTCACCCTGCCTGACTTAGCGATATATATCCCTTTGACTTATCGTCCCGTCCCGTCCCATCGCCCCGTCCCGTTTTTCTTTTTCCTTTGCACTACTTACGGATCATTGAGCATCATGAAGAAAGCCAATATCCCCGCGATAAGCATAAGCACCACCGATTTGCCGCACTCTGTTCCTCGCACTCGCATCGCGGTAAACCCTGGGTTGACCGAGCTTCGCGGCACGCAAGCCCAAGAGATCCCAATGTCACCAGGGAGCGCTGCAAGTGAAAATATTGAGAGCATGGAGGAACTCGACATGGCCAGCGCCCGGACGCTGCGGTCGCTGACCTTGAGTCATATCAGCCGTTCCGAGACGGGCGAGATTATAAGGAGTACCGAATTCGTCTTTGGGCACGACAATCGGCCGAGCGAACACGATAATCAGCCGAGCGAAAGCGACAATCAGCCGAGTGAAGCTCCCAGCAGTTTTGACAGCATCAGAGCTGATAGCATCAGAGCTGATAGCATCAGAGCTGATTCACAGCTCCTGCAGCCGAACGAGAAAGCTCCCGAGGAAGGACGCGTCAGATCGCGGCGGGTGCCTTTGACGTGTGTCGAGATAACCATCACCGTGGTGTGCCTCGTCTTTGGTATTATCGCTTGGTCAATTATTGACCCACTGATACGTAAGTCCTTGCCCATGTTCGCCTCGGAACCCCCCTTCAATGCGCCCCAGGACAAGATACCTTGGGCAGAGCAGGCCTCCATTATCGCTTCCACGTCATGTGCTCCACTCTATGCCCGTTTCAGCGATGTCTACGGGCGCAGGAGGCTCTTATCCATCGCTCTGACTCTCCTGATTGTCGGCCAAGCCCTCTGCATGGTCACAGCGAGCCTCCCCATGATCATCGCGGCCAAGATCATCTCGGGGGCGGGCGGCGGCGGCGTGTACCCACTCGCGTTCGTCATCCTCGCGGACATCGAACCATTGGAAAAGCGTGCGAGGCACACCGCCCCCTGGGCCGTCGTCTTCACCACCTCGTCACTGCTCATGCCGCAGGCCGGACAGGTCCTGATGATAATGAGTATGAACCTCTGGCGTTGGCTGTTTCTTATCCCGATGATTTTTGGCGTCGTTGCCCTCCTCTTTGTATTCCTACTCCCGCGCTCCAGCATTCACCCAGGCGAAAAGCGCGACGACCACAAGATGGACTGGCGGGGCTCATTTCTAATCATAATAGGCATTGTATGCCTCCTCGCCGCCGTCAGCTGGAGCTCTCAAGCCAAAGCCCCTTCGGATCAGATGCAATCTCAAATGAACCAGGCCCTGTCGTCCACAAGGGCCTCGACGTCAGGTGCCATGGCCTCAATCTCCTCGATGGTCAAGTCCGCGCAACCCACCGCATCAGGCGTGGTCGCTTCGGCTGCCTCCTTGGCGACCTCTGCACAGATTCAAATTCTGCCGACGCCGACCTCGTCTTCCACGACCTCGGCTCAGCTGAAGGCCAGACAAGAAAAACGGGAATTGCATCACGACGATTGCGACAGGCATGGTCATTGCCAATGTGGCGATGCGGATCATCACAACAGCCTTGTTGCCGCCGGCCTGACGACCGCGATCGCTAATGGTGTCCAGTTCGACCTACGTCCAGCAGACTCGACCGCCTTCGCCACCGACACTTTGACTCTCACGGCGACGACGACCGACGCCGCCTCGATGGCCGTCTTAAAACCTTTGGCCCTCTTTATAACCAAGACATTAATCACGACCGTGGTAGTTATTGCTACAGAAACCCACACCGTTTCTGGCACTACCTCAGGATCTAGTACTGTCCTCGACACCACTTCTAGTTCCATCCCATTCTCGCCGTCTAAGTTGGGCACTTCATCGAATGGCTTCCTTATAGCCAATACAAATTCTTTTACGTACAATCAGTCGGGCTTTAATCTCTCCTTGTTTGATAAAGGGTCCTCGTACGCCCTCTTAGCCGCATGCCATCCCGTTCCGGTGAATTCCACTAATAGCAACGGGTCTGCTTCCGGGACCGCTATCTCGTATAAGCTATGGACGAGCGTGTTAGTAGCGTTGTTTGTCGTTGGTTCCGTGTTTATATCCGCGTTCGTGTACGAGCAACATGGCCAGGGCAGGCATGAGGCTACGATCCCGCTCTACATATTCAAAGATAAAACTGTAAGCACTATCTTCGCCGTGGAAGTACTCTTTGGTGCGGTATTCTCGGTATGTTGGATTATTTTCATTGCACCGCTTTCGCACGCGAAGATACCATCGTCCTCAAGTTAAATGTAATAATACTCTTCATTTCAACCACACCTAGGGTATACAAAACTTCCTCCCGATCTACTACAGCAATCTGGGCTGCAACATTGGCAGTGTCTCCGGTCTGAACGCGCTCTATCCCCTCTTGGGTTCCACACTCGCCGCCACCATTTTCGTCCTGATTTTGACGCGATACCGCCTCTACCGCCTCATGTCGCTGCTGGGCGCGGTACTCATGCTCATTGGCACCATCACGCTTCGGATAACGATGGCGCTGCCCGAGGTCGACACGCACGTCCTGGATGGCGTGTCGCTCTTCATTGCGTGCGTGTCGGTCGTCATCACCTTCCAGATCCTGGCGCTGTGGGCGCAGAGCAAATGCGAGAGTGACAAGGACCTGCGCGCCGTCGTCACAGGCCTAACCCAATGCTTCTTCATGTTTGGCCAGGCTCTCGGCTACACCATCACCAAGTCCATCTTTTCAAATCATCTTGCCGACGAGCTGGCCTTGATTGGGATCCCGGTCGACACCGTCCAGTGGATTGTGAACCATAGATCGCTCCCCAACCAGACGACGACGCCGGATATGTTCGAGGCATATATTGGAGGACAGCAACTAGTGTATCATGGATTTTTGATCCCTTGCATGACGGTGGCCACAGTGTTGATTATCGGAACTTGGATATGGGCGAAGGAAGATGCGAAGGAAGATGCGAATGAAGATGCGAATGAAGATGCCAAGGAAGATGCCAAGGATTATAAGGATGACGTATAATAATTATTTTTATGTGATTTTAAAATTATAATTAATTATGTATTTTATTTATTCAGTAATGGTTCATTGTAAGCATTTCATCATGTAATTTAAGCATAAAATCTCATGCTCTCCTGCATATGCTCCCCCCCACACATTCATTTTTTGCTCATGAATAAAAAAAAAAAAAAACAAAGACGGCTGTCACCCTTTAGGCTAAAATTAGGGTTTTTAGAGATGTAAAAAATGTGAGGGTTTCTCCAAGGTTTTTTTCTTTTTCTTAGGTGTTTATTGATTGATTGATGTACTATGTAATTTTTGCGCGGGAAAAAAAAAAAAAAAAAAAGAGCACGAGTGGAACAAAATATCCAAGGTGTAATTTATCAAGCAAATATCTGCGACGCGCGAGCGAACGAAGCAGGCTAATGTCAACAATGCTTATTTAAATGAGAGCTGTCTTGCATGTTTGACTGAAAGATCATGTCTGGTTTTCCAAAGCTGCTCTCAGAAACTCGTCTGTTTTCAAGTCGTTTATATGAACAAGAATCAACAGAACAGGACGTGAAAACAGAATCCTCCTGTCACACACTTTACAATCTGTACTAATTCGTGCGGACAAGTTCGTCTACAAAAAGATGAACGAGGCAAAAAGAGAAAAAACAAAACAAGACAAAATGCTAGAAATCGGGACACATGGGAAAGATCAGAATCAAACGGTAAATACAAGGAAAAGAGGGAGCGTGTTAGGCGATACAGAGTGCAACACAGGCATGCAAGTTCATAAAAGACTTTGCCTTAGGGCAACCTAGATCCCCTGAGCAGGGGTGAAGAGCGGCTAGAAACCAAAAATTACAGAGAGGGGCGGAAAAGAAAAAACACAGCGCGTAAAGCGTCTCATACCAGTAAAACAGCAAGATTGCACTTAAAAACGAAAGAAAACGACGACGCATAGCGGTAACTCATGCTCTTATCGCACGACACACAAACGTAAGTCATTCCCCCTTTCCGCACCGACCCGGACGATGGTCGCGCGCGCTAAACGTTCCGAATCTACGAGTGAGGCCTTTCTAGTCACAACCAATCCACCTCCTCCCCACACGAGCATCTCTGAGGCGTGCAACAGCCTCTTCCCTTTCCGACAAGTGCCACCTTACATTCTAGACCCTTTCTTCCACCCGGCTTGCTCCCCGACAAAAACACTATCGCTAGGGAATTCGACTTCGTTATCACCGTCGGGCGAAAATACGTTGATATCTTCACCGAGACCCATAATACCGGCGTCACCTGGGCCGGCAGTTCCGCCAATGAATGAGGCTGCCCCCGTGTCGTCGAACTGGATAAGGAGGCTCTCGTTGCTGGCGTGGATTCTCGGGCTCATCGCGGGGTGGATGGACGGCGGCGGAGAGTAGCCGCTGACGTTGGTGCTCGTCATGGTCAGGCCGCTACCCATGTTGACGAGGTAGGCGTCCTCGAAGGAATGCGAGGGGACTATGCAAGAGGAAGGAATTACACAAGGTGAGAACATGCAACCGATGAAAATGCAAGGCAAAACCTCTTGACATGAAAAATCGTACATCAACCTGCGAAATCCAAGTAATGATGCACTAGCAAGCGAGGTTATACAAACAACCAATTATTATCCCACAACTCACCTCGATTCATCATTGGCTTCGTCATTGTTAAGCCACCCGTGGTAGCTCCGGCGCTCGACGACAACCGTTTGGGAACTCCCGGGCTACGGCCAGGGGCGAATGGATGATTCCCATTGTCAAGCTGAGTCTGCATGGCTTTGGAGATATTCTCTGTAGATACCGGGAGTGGATGCCAAAAAAAAAAAAAAAAAAAAAAAAAAAAAAAAAAAGACAAAAAAAAACATTGGTCGAAAATCTTCACAATGCAACGATATCACCCTCTTTGTGAAAGCGACAAGGTACCCCAATAAAAATTTAACAGAAAATACCGTAATACCTTGCAACTCAGCCAATGCTCCCTCCGCATCTGCATCATTTTCCTCTCCATCCTCACCACCACCCTCTCCTCTTTCCCCCAACGTCTCTCTCCCTTTGCCCGCAATCCTGCCGGACCTGCTACCATAAGGCTCGGGGACTTCCCTCCGGATTACAACCCGTTTAGTCTCGGGCATGCGGCCCACGCGTACAGCATCCTGGTAACCCTCCGACACGTATGTTTGAAAGCTAAACTGAGGTGATTGCCAGAGCGGGACGTCGTTGGCAAAGTAGGTTGAAATCTCGGCATTGGCGAGCCAGAGGTGGCCACCATGGGTACCAGGCGCACCGTTAAGTGAGGTGCCATTGGTTGAGATAAATGAATTTAAAGATGAACCCGAATTGGACCGTCGGAGCTTGGTACCAGCGTGGAAGGGTTTCGAGAAGTCAGAGTCCTTCCTGGGAGCCTAAGAATGATAAAACGGAGGTACTTAATTTCGGTTGGTACGAACCATCAACGACAACGTATTTAGAATCACACTGCACAACCCACCTCCATCGGGACCTTCACTTCCTCCCACTCTGCCCCCCTTACGACCTTCCACTCGGCTACATCTTCCTCCCATACAATTAGCTCCTTTGACTCGATGACTCTGCTCCCCTCTCTTCTCCTGGTAGGCCCAATCCCGACCCAGCACCGGTGTAGCGTTAGCATCCCGCCGGGGTGGAATGATAAAAGGTCTTGGTACCCAGTCTCCTCTGCCGCCGACTCGCTATTCCTTCTCTGGGAGCCTTCTTCCACGGCCGGGTCGTCGCCGGCCTCCTCGTCAAACCCGAACACGCGGTCGCCCGCGCCTCGATCGGACCCTGAGAAAGCCCAGGTCCGGGCACGCTGATGCACGCCCGAGGCGGCCGACACGGTCGTAGATAGGAGGGAAGTGAAGGAAGGTGATAAACGTCGCATCTGGTTGAAGGCAGGGGCCGGGGTGGACACAGAAGAGGTGGCGGCGGCGCCGGAGAGGGGAGATTTCTTGGCCTTGACCACGGGGGGTTTGGCCGTGCTGGCGGCGCCGTTTGTAGCGGTACCAGCGTAAGGGGTGCGACTAGGTTCGAGGAACGCGGTAGCAAGTTTGGCACGTGGTGGCTTGGCGGTGGAGGAGGTGAATATCTGGTCGTTATAAGGTGGAGACGAGGATTGTATTGGGGAGAAGGCAGCTCCGATTCCGTACGGCTGGGAGAAGGGCGAGCCAAGGATTGGCGACGCCATAATCGAGGGTGGCTGTGGGGTCATCGAGTTAATATCAGGGTTATTGGTCGCAGCGGCGCCGGGCGTGGTGGCATCATTCGGCATGGGTGTGCGCTGCTTGATGCGCACTACAGCGTTTTGCGAGAGGGCCTGCATTAAAACGTTCCAAAAAATCAAAAAATCAATAAATAAAATTGCAGTGATTTACAAAAACGCCACTGGTGTCTTCCAAGCATAACGATAGCTCACCTGCGTCTCCGTTCCCAAATTCCCCACCGAGTTCCTCGCCCTCCCCTTGACATGCCCAACTATTTCCGCCGGCCCGCCTTCAGGGTTTATCGCGTAGATGTGAGTGGTCCCTCTGGCAGTACTGACGGCGCACCACTGCGAGTCGGCCGAAAACCTACAGTCCTCAACCTGAGCGTCAGTGTAACCACGCGAGAGTTTGTAGAGATGGGAGACGCCGGTACCCGGCACACCGCGTGTGTCACCGGAGCGCGGAGAGCCAACGGAGAAGACCTGGAAGGTGTGGGCCTGGCTCGAGACGGTCATAAGGAGTGTGCCCGCCGGATTAAAGCAGAGCAGGGAGATGGGGTGGTTGTGTGGTCGAAAGTGGGCGATTACAGGAGGAAGGGAGTCACGCGTCGCGGTAGGGGAAGTAGGGGCGATATCACGGATCATGACCTGTGCGGGTATTTGACGTTCAATTTTAGCGCATGTTTGCAAAAAGTACCTCCTCCTTCTCATCCTCACTAATGTACACAACATTTAACAATCCAATAAAAAACTCTGCCTCTTTTTCTTCACAAAATTTAAAAAAAAAAAAAAAAAAACTCACCATCCCACTTGGCACTCCTTTCTTCGTCCCCTGCCCCCCCACCGCTGCCGCATTTGCAACCACCCCGTTACTATTCGTCGCGGCGGCGAATCCGCCATCATAGTTAGACCGGCCGTAGGACGACGCCGGCGACGAAGAAAGGCTCGTTGTGTGCCTCGGCGAAGACTGGTTTGGGTAAGAAGTGGGTGGAGAGATTATGTGAGGTGGTGGGAGGACCATTGGACCTGGGGGAGCCGCGGAAGCCGCGTTGGCGGTGCTGGAGAAATACGAAGTTAAGGTCTGATAGCTATAATTGCCTGCGAAATTAGGAATATGTGTGAATGAGTGTGAGATTGTAAAGATTGCCATTTGCTTAACCCCCCCCCCTTTTTTTTTTTTCGCCTTCATTTATCTCTGTTGCCAATGTAGAAATTGCACAAATTACTGCTGCCACTAACATACTTACCAAGTGTCCTAACCCCGTTCACAACTTCGAGTGCGACCTCCTTGGCCGCGTCTTTGACATCTTTCTCCCCGCTTAGAACGCCCAACCCCGCTCCGCTGATAACGCCGACCGTTCCCGCGGGCTGCTCTGCCTGCGTAACGGGTGCACTGGTCGCGTATGCAAGAAATCGTGCGCCGAGGACGAAGGCGGGAGCGACGCCGGTTTCATGATATACATCCGTCAGGGGCGGGCCGAGCGGGGAGAGTGAAAGAGTTGAATAGATGTGCAGGGTAGTTTGAGTGGCATGGGTGGCGGACTTTGCGGGTAAGAGAAGTTGAGAGAAGGTTAGCACGATGATAATGTTAAGGTACGAAGAAAGAAAAAAAAAAAAAAAAAAAAAAAAAAGTAAAGGAGAAAATAAAAAAGGGGACATTACCACGACAATAACTCGCTCATTACATTTCACGCTCAAGACATCAATATCATCGTCATCGAGTCCTTCAAGCGTCTTAACTACATTGTGTGTACGCAGAGAGTATAGCTGAACTATGGGTTTTTGTACCAAGCTAGACGCTGTCGGCGGGGGGTAAGGCGAGGAGAGGTAGTCGGAGGGGGTAACGGGGGAAGAGGGAACGGGAGAGATAGACTTGGGAGTCGAGCTGGGACATGTGCAGGCGAGAGAGGGAGAGAGATCAATTGCAGTTCAGACCGATCGGTATGACAGACCTGAAACGCACATGCATAAATCCATTTACTTTTCAATTAACCTCCCCCCTTCCGAAAGTTCCCCAAAACCTTTTTTTTTTTTTTTTTTTTTTTTTTTT
>RBNK01001827.1:0-13243 GCA_003990785.1 Endogone sp. FLAS-F59071 | reverse complement strand
TGCCCGTGAGGATGGTCATCTGTTATTTGCTCACCCTCAGAGATGCCTCCTATTTTTACATCCTGGAGAAAGGATGCTAACGTGAAGAGTTTTTTAGGCTCCTCAAATCGGTCTAGCAGGCTAGCAGAGCCAGCAGGCTAGCAGGGTGTAAGCAACATGGAAAACAGGTGCTTCTTATACAATATTCTGCTGATCTTCTAGAAGGCTGTTCCTTTGTCACGGATGTTCTAGTAAAATGTTCCTTTGTTACGGATGTTCTAGTAAAATTGAATGACGATATTTCTTGTACTAGGGGTGACGGTGAAATTTCCTTCTAGAAGGCTGTTCCTTTGTCACGGATGTTCTAGTAAAATTGAATGACGATATTTCTTGTATATACTAGGGGTGACGGTGAAATTTGTTCTAGTGAAATGTGTAACAACGGAGGCTTAATTCCTATTGTGACATCAGTTTTTATTTCCTCTGACGTATTTTTCATAGTATCTTCGATGGACACTTATTTCATTATTTAGCATTGGGGGATAATGAGATGTGCACGACTAATTTTATTTAAGAAAACATTCTGCCACATGCTCTCGCCAAAGATCGGATCTGAATAGAGACGACGAGTGGCACGAGTGAAGGGCATCGCCAGGGAGAGCGATTCGAATGAGGAGCGAACCGCCCTTGAATTCAAGGACCCTTTGATTGTACGTGACCTTAACCCTTTAGGTCTTTGATAGCCCATGTGGCTTGTTCAACTTATTCAGCTCTGTTGTTATAACCCTTATAGATCAAAGCCTCTTGATCGATCGTAGCTTGACTGTCAGTGTTGATATTGCCCTCGGTGTGATGCCCTCTAGCAGTTCGCTGGCGCAGCCATCGGTGATGAGTGTAATTTCCACTTGGCGTGATTATTCCTATGCGCCTGAGCTTTAGTGACGTGAGTAATCGACTCGAGGGGTTTAAGCTGACTCGATGTAGTCACTGACTGTGTTGTCCTAGCAGTATGTTCGCTGCTGACGATAAATTCGCTGGTGATACGATAAATTCGCTGGTGATAACTCGTCGTGGGCGCACCTCGACTATGGCGGCTCAACTTGTGTGAGCTCAATGACATGTGTAATATATTCGGTTCGCTCAGTATGTACGGAATATTCGATTCTAGTATGCGACAAGTTCGATGTGCAGCTCATCCTTTGGCTTACACTATGTGAATCGGTTATTCAACATCGCCATCGCCGGAGAACAACACGAACGAAGAGCAACATGAATGGAGAGCAACATGGAGAGCGAATTGCCAGAGGGTGTATAATAATAGCATCAATTTCAAACAAGAATAATGTACAAGATGTTCGGAGTAGAGTTTTAAGATGTCAAGCATCTATAAGCAATATTCCCCATCCCGATTTTTTGCAGATCTCATCCCTTGGATAACCTCGCACTCATTGAGTTCAGCATTATAAATGCATCATCAGCTCCATGAGTCCATAGGTCTTGTCTTGTATTAGGTGATTCGAACCTGCATCTACATCCAATGTATGCCTATGAACTGTTGTGCACCGTCAAATGGACTAGACAGTCAACATTTACTGTCTTACTGAAAAAAGATAGATGTG
The DNA here is from genome assembly GCA_003990785.1 of Endogone sp. FLAS-F59071. Classification (NCBI taxonomy): domain Eukaryota; kingdom Fungi; phylum Mucoromycota; class Endogonomycetes; order Endogonales; family Endogonaceae; genus Endogone; species Endogone sp. FLAS-F59071. Next base: position 11,645 of record RBNK01001827.1, on the reverse strand, counting down.
TGCCGAGATGATGAGAGGTGATGGGTCGGATGACATGCCGACAGTCTCTGTTACTATCCTCCCAAAAGAAGATGTATGCCGAAATGTTACACCGAAAATACTACACCGGAAGGTCCTTACATGTCTCCTGATGTGCTGTAATATCCTCTCAACGGACAAGACCCTTGCTGTCTTGATATGCCAAAATACACCGAAAAAAAAAAAAAAAAAAAAAAAAAAAAAAAAAAAAAAAAAAAAAGAGATAGACTCTCCCCCCTTTTTGGCATATGTCGGCATCTTGCTTTGTGTGACTTTGTAAATAATCATTGTTCGATTTGTAAATATAGAGTCGATATGCTGATCACGGTGCCTTTATTGATATCCCGAATTTTGTGTTGCAGACGTCGTCGTGTTGTAGCTCATAGAGCTCCGAATTGAACCAATTTGAATTCAATTTAAATCCAGACAATTAAATTTATAGAAAATCAAAAAAAAAAAAAAAAAAAAAAAAAAAAAAAAAAAAAAAATCTGAATAAAAAAATTTAAAAGCAGGCTCGTACCTGCGTTTTATGCACATCTTCAAGTTGTACCTGAGTCTAAATATCGTTGATATTTATCGAATAAATCAAATAAGGTCAATTCAAATCGATTTAAACTCGACTCAAATCGATTTAAATTGATTTATTTGATAAATATCAAAGATATTTAGACTGATGCGCATAAAATGCCTGTTTTTAGATTTTTTATTTGGATTTTTTGATTTTATATGAATTTATTTATCTGGATTCGAATTGGATTCAATTCGGAGCACTAGTAGCCCAATATATATATCCACTCTTGCAAATATTTACCTTGGATAGGATTTCGGCGACATTGTTGTTTTTCGCAAATTTTGATGTTGACCTGGCAGGTCATTCTGACTGATATCCTTGACCTTCTAGCATTCAGGTATAGATAATAATGAAGTATACAGAATATTCGAATTGCTGCTAAAAATGTGACAAATTATAGACATTCATGGATTGGCTAATCTCTTCTTACTTCTCTACACTACATTGTGACAAATGTACTAATAACCAGTCGTTCGTTCGTTGAGAATGCTCAGAGTGTCAAACGCGATATCTCCCTTTGCGTATCCTTACTACAGCTACATGCTGTGCTCTTCAGGCTTTACTATGACTGATATTGAGATATTCCAAGACTCTGTGCAAACTGATTTATTTTAGGTAGAAATAGAGGGGGTATTTATACAAATTGAATAACTAAGAAAGAATAATCAAGAAAAGACTTCGCTACAAGTATGACTTGATAACTGCAAATAATATTTCGTCAATAAAAATGAGATTGGTTGCTAAAAACTACGTTCGTTGCTGGTGGCAAGATCGCTCGCTAAAAACGACACTAACTAAAAATGGAAGGGAGCAGGAGGTTGTGGTAACTCCTAATCAAGCGTAGTACCAAATTCGTGGAAGTCAGGCAGTCTGGAGGTCGGCCGTCACAACATATATTGTGACAGATGTAGTAAAAACCAGTAGTACCACGATGAACATAAATTGAAAGACTCTTAAATGTTGAGAATGCTATTCCTTCTTTTTGCATATCCTTACTGATACCCGCATGCTATATTTTTCAGGCTTTACTATGACTGACTGTTGAAAGAATATCTCAAGACTCAAGCAAAACTGACTTTATTAAAGAGAAATAGAGGGGATATTTATACAAAAATTGAAGGGATACAAATGGCTCGCTAAAAACTAAGTTTTCATTGTGAACAGAAAATGATAAAAGACAGCTCAGAGATGATCCAAGAGATAATCAATGATAGATGGGATCAGGAGTCATCGCTAGAAGCAAGGATATCTCGTTAGGAACGGGGACAAAAGAGGCCACAGCAAGTTCTCGGAAATCAAGCAAGTTGCACGTCGACTGTCACAATATACAGTTGCAGGTTTAGAAAGATAGAACTGTCCTTGCTACTATTTGCATAAGTGTAGAATTCTGCAGAAAACTGAATCCTTGTGAGTTGATTATTACATCATTCTATTATAAATAAATATAAAAATATTAGTAAGACATATCTATTATAGTTTAAAATATAAAATAATAATAAATTAAAAATTACCTTATCATAGCAATAACTGACTCTTCAATCTGTTGAAGAGATTGTTTAACAGAATCCATTATATATAGCTTTGATGCTATAACAGATATAATAAAAATACTCAAGAAAAGAAAATTGTAGTTCTCTTCATCTAAGTTAATACTAACATAAATACAATCTAAAAATATTTGAAGTGAATAATAAATACTTGAACCTAAAATTACCAGTTAAAAAATGTTATTAATTATTTATTTATTATGTAAATAAACTCAAATTATTGAAATATTAGAAGAAGAAAACTGACTTACTTGATTCAATCTTCAAAATATCATCAGCTTTATTAAATTTAGGCCATAGCTCTAGTAAAAATATTGCTTGATGATTTGGATTCCAAGTTTTAAAATTAGAATCAATAGAGTGGTCTCTCTTCATTCGATCCATCTTTCGTGAATATTCAATTTCATTTATCTGAGTTTTAAATTCTTCTAAAAGAATAGAAAACATTTCTTGATAAAGTTCAATTATCTATATAAATATAATTATAGAGAAAAATATTTATAAGTAAAATAATAATTTAATCTTAAATATAAATGTATACTTTAACTACTTACCCTTGATTTGACATCTATTGGCACAATGTTTCTATCTTTAATTCTTTGAAGCATTTCAAAGTAGATATTATTTTGTCTTTCCTCAATTATATCAAGAATATCTTTAAGAAGTACATAGGTGTCTTCCTCTCCAGTAAAAATCGGTACTGAAATTTGACTATTGTAGTCATATGCTATATTAGCAAGTTTTTTAGTGCAGAATAGTGCAGTACCCCAAAAATGATCCTGAATGAATTCTCGGTGACAGAATGTATTTCTTAGTAGTCGGTAGGCTAAAAAGATTGGCATTGACCCTAGTTGAATATTGATAGATAAGATTTATAATATTATGATTAAAGTTTTATAATATCTTATAATCAAAGATTCAGTAACATTCTAATCTTCTGCAATTCAAATATATACCATTATATATATAAAATACTTACTTCTTGTAATTTCTGAATTTAGTGTAAATGGGTGCTTCATTAAACGAAGAGCTACTTTGATGAGAAGACTAAAGTCCCAGAGTGGAGCATCCTGTATCTTCAGTTTTCCTGAACTAAGTCTTCTGTCCATCTTAGTCACTTCTATTGACAAATCTTTTGGATATTTAGTCCAATAAGTTAACAATATACTTCCAATGCACAAGCCGCCAAAATCTAATAGCTGAGTAATAGAGAAATGATTAGTTATTGACAATATAACTGAAATTTATATATAAATATAACAAATTAGAAAACTCACCTCATCTTTATATATCGAGCACATTGTTATAACTGAGGATCTATTTGCCCCTCGGTGATTTTGCAATATTGTTGTGATTGTTGCTGTTGTTGCTGTCATTGTAGTGGCATTTGTTGGGATCATCATTGTCATTATCGAGCTATTTGTTGAGCTTATTTCTGATTTTGTTGTTGAGGTTTCTATTGGGATATTTGCTATTGTTAATGTATTCATAATTAATTAGATTATTTCCATTACTTGGCAATTCTAATCACATATATATTACTAACCTATGTTCTGTTCATTATTTTTTTTCATTTTTAATACCCTCTGGTTGTCTGAAGGCATCTTTGATATAGTTTGTCTAACATTCTCCTTGTCTTCCTTCGAGGTATCGTCTTCTGTATTAGCTAAATTATGATATATTGAATTCTGATGTTTAGAGGGCATATACGTATGTATATTTATAAGAAAAACATTTCCTGTATACTTACTATAGGATCTCTTCATAGTGAATAGATGAGGTCAGAGTGAACAGATGAGGTTGGAGTGAAAAGGTGAGGTCGGAAAGATGGTGAGTAGTCAGCTTTTATCATCTTCTAAAAGAAAATTCTACTCTCCCATGCATAACTACACAATAAATGCATCATATATTTCATTAATAAATTAATGAAAGGAAGTTTCTGGGCATTGTATATTTTTTTTTTGTGAGTGTCACGTTTGGCACACAAAAACCAGTATTTTGGATATTGGAATTTTAGTAAATTCTAGAATTTGGACGAAATTCCCAATTTGCAATTTGCCACCAAACGCAGCCTAAGTGATTTTGTTGAACACTACGAACTATATTATAATTTACAAACTTCCTCTGGTTTCATATTTGTCATTCTAGACTGAGCCACCATCGGTGATGCAAAGTTGTGAGTGATTACGCGAGAATGTGTTGCAAGTGAAAAAATTCTAATGCTGATTTTTGTATGCCAAACGCCAAACGCGACACGCCACTTTTGAATTTTAGGAGGCAAAATTCCAATTTCGACGGTTGCCTAAGCAATTACATATCAGAAAGCGGAGAAATTTCTAAAATGGACAGCACCGTCAAGGTCGATGACCAGACACAGATTCATCCATAAAAAAATAAAATGGAGAGCACCTCCGAGGTCGATGACCAGACACGGATCCATCCAAAATGAAATAAAATGGACAGCACCGTCGAGGTCAATGACCAGACACGGATTCATCCATAAAGAAATAAAATGGAGAGCACCGCCGAGGTCGATGACCAGACACGGATCCATCCAAAATGAAATAAAATGGAGAGCACCGTCGAGGTCGATGACCAGACACGGATCCATCCAAAATGAAATAAAATGGAGAGCACCGTCGAGGTCGATGACCAGACACGGATTCATCCATAAAGAAATAAAATGGAGAGCACCGCCAAGGTCGATGACCAGACACGGATCCATCCAAAATGAAATAAAATGGAGAGCACCGTTGAGGTCAATGACCAGACACGGATCCATCCAAATGAAATAAAATGGACAGCACCGTTGAGGTCGATGACCAGACACGGATTCATCCATAAAGAAATAAAATGGAGAGCACCGCCGAGGTCGATGACCAGACACGGATCCATCCAAAATGAAATAAAATGGAGAGCACCGTCGAGGTCGATGACCAGACACGGATCCATCCAAAATGAAATAAAATGGACAGCACCGTCGAGGTCGATGACCAGACACGGATTCATCCATAAAGAAATAAAATGAAGAGCACCGCCAAGGTCGATGACCAGACACGGATCCATCCAAAATGAAATAAAATGGAGAGCACCGTTGAGGTCAATGACCAGACACGGATCCATCCAAATGAAATAAAATGGACAGCACCGTTGAGGTCGATGACCAGACACGGATTCATCCATAAAGAAATAAAATGGAGAGCACCGCCGAGGTCGATGACCAGACACGGATCCATCCAAAATGAAATAAAATGAAGAGCACCGTCAAGGTCGATGACCAGACACGGATCCATCCAAAATGAAATAAAATGGACAGCACCATCAAGGTCGATGACCAGACACAGATTCATCCATAAAGAAATAAAATGGAGAGCACTGCCAAAGTTGATGGCCAAACACGGATTCACCCCAAAAGAAATAATAATTGACAACCATCAAGGTCGATGACCAGACATAGATTCATCCATAAAGAAATAAAATGGACAGCACCATCAAGATCGATAACCAGACATTGTCAAGGCCAATGACCAGACATGAATACAACCAAAATGAAATAAAAGGGACAACATTGTTGAGGGAGGTAAAGTAGATAAAATAACACTCTATCTACATCAAAAAACATACCTCTTGGTTAGATTGGACCCGAATTTTTGAGACTTATAAGGATTGGTAGCAATGGTTATCTTTTATTTGCTTGTGTGTGGCTATTATATTAAAATATAAAAGCTAATATTAATTATATATTCCATACTAGTGTGCTTTCTCTTACAGCCTTTCTCCCTCCTTCCCACCCTCCCTTTAAGATTTCAGGGATACTTACCCATTTGACTCCTTCAGTTTGCATCTGCACAGCCAACATTGTTTCCTGAGATATTTCGGAATGTACCTTACTGTTGAGACTTTGCATCAGTTTAGCTGGCCACTTGTTCTTCATTTAAGAATATAAATGTGTTTGAGCTGTTAAAGGCACAAACTGGAAACCAACTCAGAAATCTTTCTTTAACTCACCTTTGCTTCTGTTTCCATCGGCTTTCTGGGAGCCTTGCCTCCAGTAGATTTCTTGGCAATCTGTCTCGTGCAAACCATCTAAGAGACAAAAGGTGTTGGTTAAGGGTGTTGAGGGTGATTATACACAGTTGAGTTTAAGCAAAAATGCGCACCATTAAAACAAAGGTAGAAATGCGGTTGCGCGAATTGAGCGACTGATTTCTGTCAACAGACAAAGAACCAAGCCACAGTACACATGTAAGATCGTCGTCACATGCGTGGACTGAAGAAAAAAAAACAGTGACGTCGAAAAGCTTCAGCGAATTTTGGAATTTTGGAGGTGAGCTCGCATTTTTACATTGACTCCGTCCACATCAAGGCTTGATGATTAGAGTAAAGTAAGTATGCCCAGTGGGTACAAGCGTTTTATTATCTCGGATGTCGCCCCCTTTGATGTGAGTGCACTTGGAATATTTCCGGGTCACCATTATTCTCTTTCATTTTACTCTTAGTTGCTTTTTGGTTAAAGTTGCCATCGAAATGCCCTTCACTCTTTGGAGTATCGGTATATCACACTTTCAGTGGGAGTACTGTTACTTTACTCTTTCAGCGCTGTTACTTCACTTCACTTTATTTTATTTTTTGGAGTAATAATATATCACGCTTTCAGCGGGAATACTGTTACTTTACTTTATTTTATTTTATTTTATTTTTTGGAGTATCTGTATATCATGCTTTCAGCAGGAGTACTGTTACTTATTTTTTGGAGTATTGGTATATCACGCTTTCAGCAGGAATACTGTTACTTCACTTTATTTTATTTTTTTAGAGTAATAATATCTTTCAGCAGGAGTACTGTTACTTTACTTTATTTTATTTTATTTTTTTTGGAGTATCTGTATATCACACTTTCAGCGGGAATAATGTTACTTCACTTTATTTTATTTTATTTTTTTAGAGTAATAATATATCACGCTCTCAGTGAATATATTGTCATTTCATTATTTTTCTTAGTGTTGCAATGCTTGAATTGTTGTTATAATACCACTTCATACCACATATACAAAACCAATCACATCAGTGCTAAATGCAATAACATTGAGTTCGACCATTTACAAAAGTGTTTTTCGAATCAACGACAGACTATAATACTCAAGTCAACTTAACAGCTTCGAGCTCCAACCTTGCATGGTATGACACTTTCTCTGGTATCTTCACCAATTCCAAGAATTGAATAAGCTCTCAACTCTGTCTAACTTGCTCTGTGTTGGTAAACCAGTTATTAAGCCATGCATCCTTATCGCCATCATTAGGTACTTGTATATACCCCGGAAAATGTCTGGGTATGGGAATTCGAGTTCAACAGTCTTTGCAACAAGGTTGTATCATTCGAAAATAGTGCGGAAAAACATTGATTGTGCAGCAAAGTAAGTTTTGTGAGCCGGAAATGTTTGTTGGGTGCAGTCCTTGATCACAAAATGGCAAGCTGGACGATCGCTTCCAGTATATCCTGTTTGATCTCTGACTCGCCTGTTTCAAACGTCGGCAGGCTTTCATAATACTCACAGGTGATGTCAAAGATTCGGTGCATTGTCTTGAACGTGTAGCTGGAATATGGCATCTGGGTCGTGTTGACGACGAGCGACAGCTTGACCGGGTCGTCATTGTCGCCAATGAGTTTGGCCAGTTCGTTGTCATCGTCAATCGGGTAGTGCGTGTTTTTCGGGTCCAATGCAGCTTTGATCGTGACATCCTTGTGTTCGATTCCCTCGGGGAATTTGAAGGCCTGGTAGACCTGGTCCTGTAGACGCTCGAGAGTCATTTTACGACGTACCGAAGTCCAGACAAATGTCTCTTCTTTTCACTCAAATACAGCGGAGACGGTGACAGATTTGAACACCGGCGGAAGCTGGACGACGATGTGAACGTGTTCTTCCACGGGTTCATCAGAAAAAAACTTGTGGAGCCTTTGTAATGGCGAGAGTTTGATACCTTTGGCCTCGATATCAAAGTAGCGATGCGTCTTTGGAAGTTTGTCATTGGGTATGCTCACTTTCCAGAGCGTGAGTCTGTCAATCACTATTTTGTCAAACTCGGGTGTTTTTTTAGCTTTGATTTGTTTTTTGAGCTAGCATTTTTGTGTATATCAATAGAAAAAGCGCGATCGGTAGGGTCATCTCCATGTACGAGGCAGAAGAGTGTGTCGATAATTTATTTGTGTGACTTGGAAACACGTAAAAACTTTTACACTTTAGTCTATCATTCCTCAATTTTCGGTGATGATATTTGGGGTCTTACATGTAACCGAAATTACAAGGGTGACGATCTATAATAAACGTTTGTATCATAAGATTTATTTCATACACATTTTGGGTAATTTTTTTTTTTTTCTTACGTACATCTGATTATAACATAATAAGCATATAAGCATATATCCTTATAACGATAGTATAATTACAAAAGCTCATTGAAGTACTTAATAGAATCATTATATTCTTTGGTGGCAAATATGTTCATAAAGTGTTCTGAGTACCTTCAGGTCCGTCTGGTATATCTAAATCTCTGTCACGCAATCTATTCAATCTCTCGCGTATTGCCTGATGTTTTGAAGGGTGATCATGCAAGTATCGCACCATTCTGTTAAACCTATCTATAGTTGAATTCAGGCAAGTCGTTGGTCTCGGAAACCTCGACGTGTACGAGGAATTCGCAGGGTTTGCTCCAGGTATTGTCTTTCAACAAGGAAACTCGCATGTTTGAGTTATGCGCAAGTGTTGTGGGTAGATATGTAGGAGGCTTAGTCGTGAATGTGGCAATGAATGTAACACAGAAGCAAATATAGCAACGTAAATTTTGGGAATCGGAAAGGCCACTCACAATGAATTCCATCGTGTTGAAATATTTGGAAGAAGTCGCCAGGGTGAAGGTAGAAGTGAAAGCGAAACAGGAACAGAAAGAAAAAGAGCTTTTGGAAAAAAAGTTTGAAAATTCAGTGGGAATTTATTACGATGGGGAGGTTCATTAGAATTTTTTTGTCGTGCTCGTCTGAGATCATCTTGGGGGGACTGAAAGGCTAAGGTACCGAGCATCACAAGTGAGTGCCTGCGCAAGTTGACGCAGCCAGACGACCGACCGCTGAGCGTCAGGGTGTACCGGCCGTTCCGATCTCGCATGTAGCGAGAAATGCGGTCGTGGTTGTCGGGAAGGTGCCTTGTACGAATCAGGGTGATGAGCGTGTGCTCGGCGTCGCGGACGGGAATACGTGTGTCGTGTATTGGGCATCAAGATATAATGGAATGCCTTTGTGCTATTGTAACATAAGCCTCTCCTTCGTCATGATTTATATTAGAGCCGACATTGACGGGAGTGTTATTACCAAGGCATTCACGCCGATATCGCATCCAGAGACTAAAGGAATGTTCAAGATAATGATCAAGGTTAAAATCCTCAGTATCCTTTGTCGAATCGGGAACCGAAAAAAATAAAAAATAAAAAAATAACTCTTTTAAAAACGCGTTCAGATATACCCCAACCATGCTATGTCCAAATGCAATGAATTAAATTGACCACTAGAACACTTGAATTTGCAAACTTAATAATAATAATAATAATAATAATAAAAGAGAAATTTAGAGGAAATCCAACCACCACGGTGAAACTTTTTAGAAATACTCCGGAACACGACTCGAGCGAACACATTTTTCCGTGTCGGACAAACGTGGTGGTACACACGGGACGCTCATTGGACGCTGGCAAATCACATTTCCAGCCCGATGATTCGCTGATGACAGGCGCAGGTCGGACAGGTCGTTTGAACGTCAACAGACTGTCCGACCTGTGCGTCTTCTTCGTTGACCTTCAACTCCATTCGGATTGTTTGCTCTGGACACGCACGCGTAAGGCAATCCACTTTCATATATTATCGTTTATATCTCTCACGGCCTTGTTAATATTTTTTCCATTTTTCTACACGCTTTTTGCTACCGTTAATCCCACTTGGACACCCAAAAACGCCTCGCACCTCGGCTGTTGGACTGTGTTTGATCCCGATCTACTTGCATATTTATACCGTGACCCGCCTGATGGCCGGTTCAAAAATCCTATCCACACAACGTGGGCCCCCTCACTCACTGCTCGACCACAAACATCGAGTATCCCAAAGGTTGGCTCATTCGTCAAGTGAGCGAGTGCTATATACGCGTACCGGTCCGTCAGGGCAGCCACGGCGGTAGGGACCGATCGAGCACACACCACATGTCCTTAGTCTAGGGAGCCCGTTCGTCACAGAAAGACTCGTCGCGCGGGGAGTCGGGTGTTCCAAGTGGACTTGCAGTAGTCCCTCTATATACACCGTCCTACTTCTCTTTCACTATAACTCTATCATTTAATGCTGCCGCGCATTATACTTTTTCCCACCCCCCACAATTCGGTCACCGACCTTCATGTACCCTCGGCAGCATGCTCTCAGTTGGCTCTCAGTTGGCTCTTAGTTTGCTTCGACGAGCACCGTGCAGTTACTTTTTGATTTCGCCCCACCAGACCTAATCATTGCTGTCTACTGGGCTCGCACAGGGCTGTTGAGTCGTCGCGGAAGAAGCACCAGACTACGAATTGCCCACATGGGTTGATAAGCCAAGCAAACAAGAAAAAAAAAAAAGAAGGTAAAGCTGGATGTATTGGAGTACCAGGTTTCGGGGATGGTGTCTTTCCTGGGGAGGTGATCTCGGAATGGTAACTTACACCTCCGGCGACGGCACTAAAACGTGCTTACTGTAAAAACATCAAATTTTTTTGGGAATTCATTTTCAGAACCAACGTATCGATCAGTATACTAATGTGTACACCCCCATCCAACCAGATGCGTAGGGTAGGGTACAGAGGTTAGCAATCGCAAGGATTCCATCTTGTTGGCGATCGGCCTAGCAAACGTTGGAGGAACACGAGGTAGAGGCTAGAGTATGTATATAACTACAAAGATTGAGGTAAATTTGATACGTCACCCGGTGCCTGTCACATGACTTCTCACCGTGTGAGAAGGTCAGACAAGCGAGGCAAATTCCAATTCGACGGTTGCCTAAGCAATTACATCATATCAGAAAGCGGAGAACAATTGCTTGACGGAAGTCCGAACGCGAACACCAAAGGCAGGGAAGGTTGAGCGCGTGTAATGAAGCTAGAATGTGTATATAGCATTTCACTGTCTGCTAGAAACAAAGCCTAGAACAAATTTCACCGTCACCCCTAGTATATACAAGAAATATCGTCATTCAATTTTACTAGAACATCCGCGACAAAGGAACAGCCTTCTAGAAGGAAATTTCACCGTCACCCCTAGTACAAGAAATATCGTCATTCAATTTTACTAGAACATCCGTAACAAAGGAACATTTTACTAGAACATCCGTGACAAAGGAACAGCCTTCTAGAAGATCAGCAGAATATTGTATAAGAAGCACCTGTTTTCCATGTTGCTTACACCCTGCTAGCCTGCTGGCTCTGCTAGCCTGCTAGACCGATTTGA
>RBNK01001826.1:0-13247 GCA_003990785.1 Endogone sp. FLAS-F59071 | reverse complement strand
GTCTGAAATTCACAATTAATCATCTTATAAAGAAACAAAGTACTTTCGATACCTTAGAAACCTTGCGACGTACTCGGAGATTCCTAAGTCCAACGCGGATTAGTATCATCAGACGCTTCCTCATAGGCGGTTTGGGAGAAACCCGCCAACAAGGCTCTTGAGTCCTTTGGTTTTGGTAGCTAATGGCAGGTATAGTTGTTTGTTATGTTTCTGCAAGTGTTTTGTTAGTGCTTTTTATATATCACTCTTACACGATTCAATCTTTTCTAGTAACAAGGTTGGTATCAGCAGGTGATAACTATAGTTTAGGAAAAATGACAATAGTTTTATTAACTTTTGTTAAGTATTATTATATATGAATTCGGTAGCAGTTAAGTATTTATCCTAATTGTTCTATTGATAGTTGATATAAGTTCTAAGCATTTATTCTAATGTCTAGTTCATGCATTCTGTTTGTCCATTGGTCTGTGGGTGAAATGTAGTTAATAGTACTATTTTTGTTTCAAGTATTTTGAATAGTGATTACTAAAAGTTGCTTATAAACTTTTAATCTCAGTTACAGATAATAATTCGTAGTAGTCCATGTAAGTGAAAAATATTGTTATAAAATATTTTCGCTATATCAGGTATAGTATCAGTTGTTTTACTTGCAATAAAGTAAGTTTGTTTGCTGAGTCAATCGATGAAGATGGTTATTGCATCTTTTCTGGATATTGTTTTCAGCAATTAAATAATGAAGTCCATACTGATTTGTTTCTATTTTTCGGCAGGTTTAGGTAGCAGTTATAATAGTCTAGTGGGTGATTGTCAAAATGTTTTGTTACATTGACAAGTATTATAAGAAGCTATGAAGCTCTTGATACTTATAAATATTCTTGGCTATTAAAAGTTTCTAGTAAGTGCTTTATAGGTTTTATCAAATTCGAAGTATTCTGCTAAGGGTATATCATGATGTTCTTATAGAATCTTGACATAAAAGTTTGAAGATATAAAGAGTCAATCTTTATAATAGAGGTTGTTGTTTCAAATTTTGAATTTGTTTACTATGTTTGGTTTAGTATTGAGTTTGTCTATGATTTTTTGTACTTCTTTATCTACTAGAACTGTAAGGGGGTTTCTCCTAAACCGCCTGTGAGGAAGCGTCTGATGATACTAATCCGTGTTGGACTTAGGAATCTCCGAGTACATCGCAAGGTTTCTAAGGTATCGAAAGTACTTTGTTTCTTTATAAGATGATTAATTGTGAATTTCAGACTTATAGTCTTTAGCGCTTTTGATGTGTGTAGAAGGGGGGTGAGATCTTTAGCTCTCAAAAGGATCTTGAGTGTGCACTGCTATTGAACTGAAGTTTATTGAATAAAGAATTGAGGGATATTTATACAAAATTCTCGAGGTGCTATACAGGTAGCTGCCCAGGTTACTACTCGAAAACTATTGGCTATTCAAAATATAAACTAATTATGAATTTATGTGATATAACGAGTTATATAAGTTATGGATTTAAGACGGTTAAAGATTTAAGACGGTTGAGAGATTTAAGACAGTTAAAAGGTTTCACAAATCAAGGAACTGTTCTAATTGGTCGAAATCTCTTTGTATTACGCGGATTTCTTCTTTAAGTTCCTCAAAGGCCATTTGGGATAGTTGGTGAAATGCGGATGGTCCAATTTTGGTAAGTCTTTTTAAGGCGGCTGGTCGGAACTGGAAGAGTCCGTAAATCCGGAGGGCAATCCTTTGGGATTGGAGTGGGATTCCTTGATGTAGTGCTCGTTTACATGCTTCTGCATGTCGTCGGTCCCATACATGTTCGAGATCTTCTTCCCAGATTCTGGCGATCTTATAGTATGCCTGAAATTCATCTTGTGTTTGTTGTTTCTGAGCAATATCGATATTTTTCATTATTATTTGAGTCCTTCGTAAGGCAGATCCTTCCTCAGGTAGTAGTTTAGACGGAGGGTCTTCTAAGGCTCGGTATGCTTCAATAACTCGGCTTCGGAGGTATTCGTTATTGTTGAATCGAGGCATGGTTGTTTGTTATATTTCTGCAAGTGTTTGTTGCTGCTTTTATATCTATCACTCTTACAAGAACTCCTTCTTAAATTTCTTGTATCCAGTTGTCAGTAATTTCAATGATAGTGTAAGGGGTTTTCTTCTAAACCACCTGTAAGGAAGCATCTTGTAAGAGTGATAGATATAAAAAGCAGCAACAAACACTTGCAGAAATATAACAAACAACCATGCCCTGATTCAACAATGACGAATACCTCCAAAGCCGAGTCATTGAAGCATACTAAGCCTTAGAAGACCCTCTATCTGAACTACTACCTGAAGAAGGATCTGCCCTATGAAGAACTCAAATAATAATGAAAAACATTGACATTGCTCAGAAATGACAAACACAAGATAAATTTCAGGCCTACTATAAGATCGCTAGGATCTGGGAAGAAGATCTCGAACATGTATGGGACCGATGACATGCAGAAGCATGCAAATGAGCACTACATCAAGGGATCCCCCTCCAATCTCAAAGGATTGCCCTCTGGATTTATAGACTCTTCCAGTTCCAATCAGCTGCCTTGAAAAGACTTACCAAAATTGGACCATCTGCATTTAACCAACTGTCTCAAAATACCTTTGAGGAACTTAAAGAAGAAATCCGCATATTACAAAGAGATTTCAACCAATTGGAACAGTTCCTTGATTTGTGAAACCTTTTAACCATCTTAAACCTTTCAACTGTCTTAAATCTTTAATCATCTTAAATCTATAACTTATATAACTCATTATATCACATAAATTCATAATTAGTTTATATTTTGAATAGCCAATAGTTTCAAGAGTAGTAACCTGGGCAGCTACCCGTACAGCACCTTGAGAAATTTGTATAAATATCCCTCAAATCTTTATTCAATAAACCTCAGTTCAATAGCAGTGCACACTCAAGATCCCTTTGAGAGCTAAAGATCTCACCCCTTCTACACACATCAAGAAGCGCTAAAGACTATAAGTCTGAAATTCATAATTAATAATCTTATAAAGAAATAAAGTACTTTTGATACCTTAGAAACCTTGCGACGTACTCAGAGATTCCTAAGTTCAATGCAGATTAGTATCATCAGATGCTTCCTCACAGGCAGTTTACAAGAAACCCCCTTACAACTTGGTAGCAGTGGTAATGAAAAACCGTTATAATAATCAGAAATATACTACTAATATTTTTACAAAGGCCTAGAATTACCAATTCCTTTTTAGACATGACCGACGTACTCAGAGTATTACTAAAAACACTACACACATCTTACTTTCAACAGCCAGAGAGGCTACATACATCACGGAACCCTTCAAGTGGACACAATACCAGCAACTGCTATGAAGCACTGATTCAACAACAGTAGCTCGTTTATGAGGCGAAACATACCTTGAACTCTACAACAAACTTTTAGAAGAATTCGAAAACCCTCTTACAACTGAAGCCTACTTCGAAGTATTTCAAGATTTCCTCTACGAAAACATTAAAGGAGATTGTGACATTGTTTCCATCACACGAGCTGAACACCAATTCACCAACCTTACAACTACCATACAAGGATATAATAATCATCAAGTAATCAAAGAGTAGATTACCAACTCGCAATTTAATTACTCAACACACCGAGGCACCATTTACTACAGAATTGCAAATAAATTATTTGAGAAACTAGTAGCAGAAGACCTCACATGATTTGCTGAAACAACACCATTAGAACCTACTGTACCTATCACACTACTATCGATCAAGGAACCTATCAATCTCACAGCATCTACATTCCGACATATATCTGGACCGAGCAAACCAATATTTAGAGAAGCAACCAACATAAGCAACTTACACGAACCTGAGACAACCGTCTATCACGACACCGACACTGCATTTATTGAAGACACTGATACAACCATTCAAAGAATCACACTCAAAGCTAACATACTTGAAGAATTGGAAGACCTCGATTCAGAAGACGAAATATTTGATCACGAAGTCAGAGAATACATCCAACAAACAGACAGAGGAGAAAACGAACTTTCAATATCACCACTACTTGTACCAACTACATTTACCAATATAATGGCCGATGCCACAATCGCCGCACTGACCACACAAGTAGCAGCCTTAACTGTACTCATAGGACAAGTAGCACAACTCAGTCAGACAACCAAAGCAGTCAACCTACAACCTTTTGATGGAGAAGCAAAAGAAGTTACCGCATTCATATCAGCCATTGAAGCTAATTACAACGCCAACAGCTGGAACGATGATTGAGTACCAGATGATAGACTCACCAACAATGTCAATTATACACCTGAACAAGTATATGCCAAGTTATATGCATAGGTTAACAAAATTGCTGGATTTCTCAGAAAATTGGCAGCAATCTGGTAGCAAAATCTGCCTAGAAAACCCTTGACCTGGCAGGATACAACTTTGGTAGCCGCTCAAGTAGCTAATGCAATCCAACCAGAATATCCAAACATCCCCGTCCAACAAGGTCTTAGATCCTTACTGATTGACAAGTTCCGCAGTAGCGCACATATCACCGAAGCAAAGAAATGACTAGCCACAGCAAGATTCAATACCGAAGGAAACAAAACCTTTGAAGCTTTCGCTACAGAAATTGACGCCGATCTCATCATCATTGAGATGCCTTATGACGATGACAATCATATTACTTGTAGTACACAAGCCAACACCCTATTCAAAACCCTTCCACAGTGGCTGGAAACTCACATTAAGGAGAGAGGGAGCCCATGTGCTCACAAACAATGGTGTTTTGGCATGGTCATCAAATCAGCATATACAATCCTATCGGTACAACAAACACGAACTGAAAACAGAAATCAAAACTCTGGCTCAAGCAGCAAACCAACAACTGATACTTACTATTGAGGAGAATTTAACTCCCAAGGAGGATTTAGGGGAGGACGAGGAACTACAACAATAAACTGACATGGCGAAACAATTTCAAAAAGAATGAAAACAAGGATGACTGGAAGAAAACGAAGACTTGCTTCAATTGTAGAAAACAAGGACATATTGCACCTGATTGTAGAAGTACTCACACTATTTCGGGAGAAAAGATTACAAAGAAAGAAGAAACCAAAGGTACAAGCAAAAGCATGACTGCCGAAGAAGAAACGGATCCTAGAGATATCAGCCGACTATACGTAATTAAAGAAAAATATGGCCAAGGATACCACAAGTTAAATGAGCAAGAACAAATCACCCTCATTAATTGAAGCATGGTGCAAACAAGATGCCCATTCTGTGATCAATGTATCTATTGCGCAGAATACATGTGCAACTGTTCAACAACTTACCTCATACCAGATGAAACTAAAATAGAAGACTTCCTTACCATCAAAAAGAAGGATTGAAGAATAAAACCACAACCAAGATGCTGATAGATGCCACCAATGAATAATGGACCTTACCATGGCAAGAACCCACACCCTTATGCCAACAATACTGGAGAAATTTACAACATTTTCTGGAGAAGCTATCAATACGTTAGCAAAGGAAAGTTCTGGGGAGACAAGAAGAGATACGAACAAGGAGTATATTGAGACGAAATCTACCTACAGGATCTTTGGACTGTCCATGACTCATCCACTATCGATGGCAAGGGATGCGACCCAGCCTACAACAGCACTTGGCAAGAACTGGCCAATATTGAAGAAAGAAGGCAAGAAGATGAAGAAGAAGAACAGGAAGAACCATCAGAAGATGAACGACTATACATGATACAAGAAACCAACAATGAAACTAACTTCCTAGTTGAAAAGAAGTACCCAGATGCTATAGTACCTACCAAAGGAACAGCGAACTCTGCAGGATATGATATCCATGCAAACGAAGATGCTCTGATCCCACCAGGATCGATTTTTCTGATCAAAACAGGAATCGCTCTAAAGCCACCAACTGGAACTTATATATAAATCCTAGATAAAAGCAGCAAAATCAAAGAAGGAATCTCAATCAAAGCAGGAGTTATTGATGCAGACTACACTGATGAAATTATACTCGCAGTTTACAACTTATCAGCACGCTGCAAATACCGAGTCACCAAAGGAGCCAAGCTAGCACAATTCGTATTCATCAAACTGGACAACTCAGTAACAGCCAAAGTCATAGAACAACTTCCGAAAACTGAACGAGCTGCAGGAGAATTTGGTTTGACAGACAAAAAGAAACCCACACTTACCAAAGATGAACATTGGTACCTGAAGATGGCACAAGAAATAGTACTATATGGATGCTGTCCTCATGGAAACAGAACCTACTATGCAGATGATGCCTGGAAATGCTGGAGTTGTATTGAAGAAAGTAAGAAACCACAAATCCAACAATTAGCAAAAGAGGAAGAAGACACGCAAAGCTATAAAATTACCAACCAAGGAGAAGAAAATGGATTGGTCAATTGAAGATACAACAGACATGTGGTCTATTGAAGAAACGAAAGTAGAAGAAATAGAAGAAAAAGTAGAATACGGAACCTTATCATCACTTGGAAAGAAGACAGAACTTCTCTTCTATAAAGGAATAATGAAGAATGAAACAGTCAACATACTGATCAACAGTAGAGCAACATGCAATTTTATTAGCAAACAGCTAGCCAATCAACTCAAAGTAATCAAGTCACCTCGTGAAGCAGCAATGATTGTAGAAGTCGCTGATGGAGGAACCCAACGAGTCATACATACCACTAAGAATCTCCCAATCTCAATCGAATTATACCAGGATGCATTGAATTTCGAAATCATAGACATGCCTGGACCAAGTATAGTATTCGGAAAAAGTTGGCTAGATCAGAAGAATCCTAACATTGACTGGCCAAGTGGAACTATAGAGTTTACTCATCGAAACAAGAACATCAAATTGGTCTCCAAATCAAGAAATGGCAAGATCTGACTCTACTTAGCTAAAAAATTCTACCAACATCTTGAAAAAAACGACATAGTTTACTGCTGCATTATTACAGAAAAAGATATTGCTAAAATTACCACCGAAATGGATATAGATATTAATAGCCTGGACATATCTTTACAACCACTTATCACTAAATTTGCAGACCGATTTCCTATAAACTTACCAGAAGGACTACCACCAAAATGAAGTATTGATCACCAAATTGACTTAATACCTGGCACAGAACCACCATTCAAGAAAATTTATCAATTATCTGGACCAGAGTTACAAGAACTCAAGAAGACTCTAGAAGAATTAATTGAACGAGGATCTATTCAACCTAGTATATCACCTTTCGGAGCACCTATTATATTTGTTAAGAAGAAGGATGGAATTAGAATGTGCATTGACTACTGACAACTCAACGATATAACTATCAAGAACCGATACGCATTACCCAACATTATAGAATTATTCGACCGACTCAAGGGAGCAACCATATTCTCGGTAATCGACTTACAATCAGGATACCACCAGATCTGCATTGCTGAAGAAGACATTCTGAAAACAGCATTTAGAACTCGATACGGACATTACAAATGGAAAGTCATGCCTTTTGGACTAACAAATGCACCTACAACATTTCAAGGACTGATGAATGATATATTCAGACCACTACTTGACGAATTTGTAGTTATCTATATCGATAACATACTGATCTATAGCAAGACAAAGGAAGAACACTTACAACATCTCCGCCAAGTACTGGAGATCCTGAGGAAACATCAGTTGTATGCTAAACTCAGTAAATGTAACTTTTTACAGAAAGAAGTTGCATATCTTGGACACTGAATCAATGAACAAGGCATTCTAGTCGACTCTGCAAAAATCGAGGTAATTAAGAAATGAGAAAAACCAACAATGATCAAGGAAATACAATCCTTCCTAGGACTAGCAGGATACTATCGAAGGTTTATCAAGAATTACACAGGAATTGTAGCATGCTTACATGATCTGACAGTTACAGGCACAAATGTTATCCAAGAATGAAATAACCATCATGATGTAGCCTTCGAAACTTTGAAAGAAAAGTTAACAACTGTACCTGTCCTCAGAAGCCCAGATCAGAATCTACAATTTGTAGTAACTACCGATGTCTCAGATTATGCAATTGGAGCCATACTTTTACAAGAAGACCAACCTATCATCTACCATTCAAGAAAAATGTCATCTGCAGAAAGAAATTACCCTGTTCACGAAAAGGAGTTACTTGCAATAATCGATGCAACACAGGCTTGGAGACACTACCTGATAGGCAACAAATTCCTGATCTATACAGATCATGAATCACTCAAATACCTAAACAAACAACTGACCCTCTCTACCCGACAAGCATGGTGGATGGATCATCTCAACAATTATCACTTCGAAATAATCTACAAACTAGGAAAGCTAAATGTTGTAGCAGATGCATTATCTCGCTAACAATAGGAGGATGAACAGATCAAAGCTATCATCGAAATCACAGACAACTGGATACAAGAAATTCAAGAAGGAGTTCAGATAGACAAAGAAGTGCAGAAAATCATAGAAGAACTCGACACCAAACCAAATACGACAAACAAATTCAAGATCCGAAACAACAATCTCTATTATGAAGATCGACTCTTCATATCATCAAACCTTCATATTAAGATTCTACAAGAACACTATGATATACCCTTAGCAGGCCACTTCGGATTCGATAAAACTTACGAAGCACTTACCAGAAACTTTTACTGGCCGAAAATGTTCACAAGTACTAAAAGCTTTATAGCTTCTTATGACACTTGTCAATGTAACAAAACACTTCGACAATCACCCGCTGGACTATTATAACTACTACCTGTACCTACCAAAAAATGGGAACAAATCAGTATGGACTTCATTGTCCAACTGCCAAAAACAATATCTGGGAAAGACACAATAACCGTCTTCGTCGATCGACTCAGCAAACAAACTCACTTCGTCACAAGCAAAACAATTAATACTGCACCAGAGGTAGTAAAAATATTTTTCGATAATATTTTTCGCCTATATGGACTACTGCGAATTATTATTTGTGACCGAGATCCAAAGTTTACAAGCAACTTTTGGCAATCACTATTCAAAACACTTGGAACAAAAATAGCACTTTCAACTGCATTTCACCTACAGACTGATGGATAAACAGAACGCATAAACCAAACATTAGAACAAATGCTTAGAACTTATGACAGAATGATTGGGATGAACACTTAACTGCTGCCGAATTTGCATGTAATAATGCTCAGCAAAAGTCAATGAAACTATCGCCATTCTTCCTAAACTATGGCTATCATCCGCTGACACCAGCAACCTTGTTACTAGAAAAGGTTGAATCAACAGTACAAGCTGTTGATGACTTCACCACACAAATGACCAATCTGCTGACCAAAGTACAAGATACAATTCGCAAAGCACAAGTATAACAAACAAGATACGCAAACGAAAAAAGGCATGAAGAATCATTTAAGATAGACGAAATGGTCTTACTGTCCTCAAGACATATCACATTATGACAATTATCTAATCAACCTTTAAAGAAACTTTAGAACAAGTTTCTCGGACCATTCAAAATTATCGCAAAAATATCAGCTGTTGCTTATAAACTGGAGTTACCATCAACAATAAGGATTCACCTTGTGTTTTATGTATTACTACTGAAACGTTACACACCAAATAATGATGATCTATTTCCAGATAGACAAGTTAAACCACTTGCACCAATTTTGGTCAATGACACAGAAGAATTCAAAGTAGAAGAAATCTTAGATCAACGGATTACCAAACAAGGCAACAGATCGACACCATAATACCTGATCAAGTGGAAAGGATACCCCTTACACGATGCTATATGGGAACTGCTTAGCAATCTGATAAATGTAGATAAAGCACTGGAAAAATATCACAAGTCCTTACAGAAATAGCATGGATGCTATTTTCTCAAAGAGGGAAGAGTTGTAAGAGTGATAGATATAAAAAGCAGCAACAAACACTTGCAGAAACATAACAAACAACCATGCCCCAATTCAACAATGATGAATACCTCTGAAGCTGAGTCATTGAAGCATACCGAGCCTTAGAAGACCCTCCGTCTGAACTACTACCTGAAGAAGGATCTGCCCTATGAAGAACTCAAATAATAATGAAAAACATCAACATTGCTCAGAAACAACAAACACAAGATGAATTTCAGGCCTACTATAAGATTGCTAGG
Source organism: Endogone sp. FLAS-F59071 (assembly GCA_003990785.1). Classification (NCBI taxonomy): domain Eukaryota; kingdom Fungi; phylum Mucoromycota; class Endogonomycetes; order Endogonales; family Endogonaceae; genus Endogone; species Endogone sp. FLAS-F59071. The sequence goes on along the minus strand of RBNK01001826.1, from coordinate 3,030 downwards.
ATCTGGGAAGAAGATCTTGAACATGTATAGGACTGATGATATGTAGAAGTATGCAAATGAGCACTACATCAAGGGATCCCCCTCCAATCTCAAAGGATTGCCCTCCAGATTTATGGACTCTTCCAGTTCCGACCAGCCGCCTTGAAAAGACTTACCAAAATTAGACTATCCACATTTCACCAACTGTCTCAAAATACCTTTGAGGAACTTAAAGAAGAAATCCACGTATTACAAAGAGATTTTGACCAATTGGAACAGTTCCTTGATTTGTGAAACCTTTTAACCATCTTAAACCTTTCAACCGTCTTAAATCTTTAACTGTCTTAAATCCATAACTTATATAACTCGTTATATTATATAAATTCATAATTAGTTTATATTTTGAATAGCCAATAGTTTCAAGAGTAGTAACCTGGGCAGCTACCCGTACAGCACCTCAAGAAATTTGTATAAATATCTCTCAAATCTTTATTCAATAAACCTCAGTTCAATAGCAGTGCACACTCAAGATCCCTTTGAGAGCTAAAGATCTCACCCCTTCTACACATATCAAGAAGTGCTAAAGACTATAAGTCTGAAATTCACAATTAATAATCTTATAAAGAAACAAAGTACTTTTGATACCTTAGAAACCTTGCAACGTACTTAGAGATTCCTAAGTCCAATGCGGATTAGTATTATCAGATACTTCCTCACAAGTGGTTTACAAGAAACCCCCTTACACATCTGTTGATACTAATCTGCATTGGACTTAGGAATCTCTGAGTACATTGCAAGGTTTCTAAGATATTAAAAGTACTTTATTTCTTTGTAAAAATATTAATTATAATTTCTAGATTTATAGTCTTTCTAGTGCTCTTGATGTGTGTAGAAGAGGGTGAGATCTTTAGCTTTCAAAGAGATCTTAAGTGTGCACTGCTATTGAACTGAAGTTTATTCAATTGAAAACTGAGGGGGTATTTATATAAGAAATCAGATAGTACTACTATAAAGGTAGCTACCTAAGATAGTACTTCTGATAGTGGTAATACTGTTAAAAGTAATAATTAAAAAGGAAATTACTAGAGATAGTAATTTGATAAAAGGAAATACTATATGAAGTATTTCTGAAATAAGTAATGCTAAGATAAGTAATATAGAAAAAGGAAATGCTTCAATAGGTAATACTACTAAAGGCATTTCTGAATACAGTAATGCTACAAAAGGAATTTCTAAAACAGAATTTCCTTATTGAGTAATTCCTTAATTGACAATGCTCTATTTGGCAATACCTCATTTGGTATTTCTAATTCGGGAACTATTATATCAGGTAATTCTATTTCGGATATTTCTTCAAGGGGGAATTTCTCATCTATCGTCTCAAGGATATTTCAACTTTATAACTTCTAGTATTCTATCTAGTTGTTCTTCAGGAATTCTGTCCTATTTTTTGAGTAAGAGTGTTCTGATCCGGTTGATTGCTTATGGCTATCGTTTGAAGAAGTGGAATATTCTTCCTCTCTCAAATTCGGTGTCTGTTAATCCTATTTGGTTCTTAGCTTTAATGAGGTCAGGTACTAACATATTGTCAGTAGCAGTGAATAAGGCACAACCCATTTGGTAGTAAGCCTGATATTATTTAGAGATATTGAATGTTCTGAATATGTTGATGTTGTCTCATAAATATCGTACTATATTATCATTATCTTCCAATATGACTTTTACATGTACTCGATTGGTTTCGTAGTGTTATTGACTAATTACTTCATTGATTAAGATTTCTATTTTATCTATATTCAGAGGTAGAGGTTCTTGACGATGAGCAGTGTTGTGGTAGTTGTCTCCATTGTATAGGATAACTCTGAGTCCAGTTGTAATCCTAATGGTAGATATAGTTGTTTGTTATATTTCTGTAAGTGTTTTGTTGATACTGTAAGAGTGAAATATATAAAAAGTAGCAACAAACACTTGCAGAAACATAACAGACAACTATGCCCCGATTCAACAATGATGAATACCTCCGAAGCCGAGTCATTGAAGCATACCGAGCCTTAGAAGACCCTCCATCCGAACTATTACCCAAGGAAGGATCTGCCCTACGAAGGACTCAAATAATAATAAAAAATATCAACATTGCTCAGAAATGACAAATATAAGATGAATTTCAGGCCTACTATAAGATCGCTAGGATCTGAGAAGAAGATCTCAAACATGTATGGGACCGACGACATGCAGAAGCATGCAAACGAGTACTACATCAAGGGATCCCCCTCTAATCTCAAAGGATTGCCCTCTAAATTTATGGACTCTTCCAGTTCTGACCAGCCACCTTGAAAAGACTTACCAAAATTGGACTATCTACATTTCACTAACTGTCTCAAAATGCCTTTGAGGAACTTAAAGAAGAAATCTGCATACTACAAAGAGATTTCAACCAATTGGGATAGTTCCTTGATTTATGAAACCTTTTAACTATCTTAAACCTTTCAACCATCTTAAATCTTTAACCGTCTTAAATCCATAACTTATATAACTCGTTATATCATATAAATTCATAATTAGTTTATATTTTGAATAACCAATAGTTTCGAGAGTAGTAATCTGGGCAGCTACCCATATAGCACCTTGAGAAATTTGTATAAATATCCCTCAAATCTTTATTCAATAAACCTCAGTTCAATAGCAGTACACATTTAAGATCCCTTTGAGAGCTAAAGATCTCACCCCTTCTATACATATCAAGAGCGCTAAAGACTATAAGTCTGAAATTTACAATTAATAATCTTATAAAGAAACAAAGTACTTTCGATACCTTAGAAACCTTGCGACGTACTCGGAGTGTAAGGGGGTTTCTCCTAAACCGCCTGTGAGGAAGCGTCTGATGATACTAATCCGCGTTGGACTTAGGAATCTCCGAGTACATCGCAAGGTTTCTAAGGTATCGAAAGTACTTTGTTTCTTTGTAAGATTATTAATTGTGAATTTCAGACTTATAGTCTTTAGCGCTTTTTGATGTGTGTGGAAGGGGGTGAGATCTTTAGCTCTCAAAGG
>RBNK01001825.1:0-13258 GCA_003990785.1 Endogone sp. FLAS-F59071 | reverse complement strand
TTACGTGTTGTTTATCGCGTTGCTTTATCGCGGTGTCGTTTGTCGCGTTGTTTATCGCTTTGTTTGATGCGTTGTTTACGATTTTAAATAAACACTTACAGTAATCGCAGTTATAATTGCGTAGATGATTGCGTAGATCTCAGGTTGTCGAGCTGCAATTCGAGCAGCTCGGGGCTCATAACCTGTTGAAATTTGATCTTCGAATGTGTGTTTGGAGTAAAGAGCGCACTGGCTAATGAAGCCAATATGCGTGTATTTATTAATGCTAAATTATGATTGGTCGATACAAACAAAGATCGTCTAAGCCACAATTGAGTGACGTATGATCGATCGTTGATGCATCAATCATTGATAGATGAGATATAATAAGCTAATAATTACAACAGAATTTGTTCATCATTTCCATCAAATCAGCCAGAATTAGTAGATCGTCGACATATATGGCAATAATTATCAGCAATTGATTATCTTGTCTTCTTCTTAGATAAATGCTATGATCTGATTATAGTTTTGTAAAATTTGATTAGCTGAGGTAGTTGTTAATCTTCTGATTCCACATACGAGGTGATTGCTTTAGTCCATACAATGATCGATTGAGCTTACACACAGCTCTCGGTAACAGCTCTGATTGGTCAATTTCTTCAGGTACCATCATGTAGATCTTCTCATCAAGATCGCCATTCAGGAATGCAGTTTTTATGTCCATTTGGTGAATTTCTAAATTTAGGGTTGCACTGATCGATAAAAGTGCTCTGATTGATGTAAATTTCGCCATGGGAGCAAATGTTTCATCATAATCAATTCCTTGCTGTTGTGAATATCCCTTGGCAACTAATCTCGCCTTGTACCTGGCAACTGATCCATCAGTGTTGAGCTTCTTTTTAAATACCCATCTACATCTAATCAGCTTATATCCCACAGGCACCCAGGTACAATTGTCCACATGTCATTATTCTTAAGTGATTTAAGCTCTTGATTGATCGCTTCCTCTCAAAGCTTTGCATCAGGCAGAGAAATTGCTTCCTTGTAGGTTATTGGGTCATCGGTCGATTCAATTAAATTAGCTTCTAGCATGTGATCTTGCCAAATTTGTAGAGCTTCAGTGTCTATCAATTGTTCGATTGGCTCCCAAGTATTGTTATCATCATCGTTATAGCCTAGCCATTTAACCAGATATTGCCTTTTTTCATCAATCTTGCATTCTTCGATGATCACTTCAATGACATATTCTTGATCTTCTGGGTTGATAATTGTTGGGGATTTTAATATAATAGATTCATCAAATGTGACATCATGACTGATCTCTATCTTCCTTTTGGTTAGATCCCAGAGCCTGTATGCTTTCTTTTCGTCATGATAGCTAATCATTTTAAGCTTTTTGGATCGGAGCGCCAGTTTTGACCTTTTTCCTTTGTGAATATGCATATATACATCAGCCCATATGATGCACAAGTTGCTGATATCAGGCTTGTGACCATGCCATAATTCAAATGGTAAAGCACTCTCCTTATTGGCTCACGTTGGCAATCAGTTACATAAATATATAGCACTTGCAGCAAGTTCAGCCCAAAGTTTATCAGGTATGTCAGCAGTGATTTTAACAGCCCAGATCAACTCCATCAATGTCCGGTTATATCGTTTGGCGACATTGTTTTGTTGTGGCATGTCTGGCATCATCATTTCATAATGAATTCCGTTTTTGATTAAAAATTTACACATCTCAGTGTTTACATACTCTCCTCCTCCATCAGACCGGAAAATCTTCAGTTTTCAGCCCGATTGCGTTTCGGCAAACACCTTGAATGCCCGGAATCGATCAAATGTATTACTTTTGTTGTCAATAAAATATGTTATAATATAGCGAGTGGCATCATCGATGAATGTTAATATATATTTTGCTCCATTGACTAATAGCGTGGGCATCGGCTTGCATAGATCTGAGTGCACCCTTCCGATAGGCTCCATCGATCGATTTTTCGTGTATCTGAAAGGCTTGCGGTGCGACTTCACATGTTCACACCCAGCACATATTTCGATTTATCTGGTTGACAGCCGCACATCTCTGAGCCCTGTGACAAATTTGTTGATTGATTGTAAAGTATTTCGGCTCGGATGGCCCAGCTGGTGATGCCATAATGTATAGTTATCAATCTTGGAATCGGCGATGTTTGCTTTTGCTTCTAGCTCTGGTAATATCGATAAATGAAATAGGTCGCCATTGGCTTGTCTGATTTTGATTTCCTCGTGATCCACACCAATTTTAATTACTGATCCGTTGCTTTTGAAGGTTATATCATTTCTGTCATATGTCAATGCCTGCACAGATATTAAATTTCTGGTGATTTCTGGTATATATAAAACATCCCATAATTTCAGCTCGTCATCGAGCTCAATTATCCCAATGTGTGTGGTGCATAGCTTCTCATTCCCTGCACACGTGACCAAGCTGTCGTGCTCAGCCACTGTCTCAAAAATCTCCCATTAGTTGAACATATATTGCATGGCGCCTGAATCGATGATGGCACCAATTGCCAGATTTGCTTTGGCTCTCAGTTTAGCCTTTTCTTTTTCTGTTTTTACCCAATTGTTGAATTTGTTGCATTGAAATATTCTGTGTTCTCCCTCACAGACGTAACATTTCCAAGGGTGTCCCCGAAAATTCCTGCCTCAATGGGCTCTATGATCGCCGCCTCGGTTACCTCTGTCATTATGATGACCTCCTTGATTGTTTCCGTTATTGTTGTTATAGCCTCGGCTTCATCCAGCACTTCTGCCTCGATTACTGTGACTGCCGCCTCAGTAGCCACCTTAGTAGCCACCTCAGTAGCCATCTCGGTCTGTCACGTGGGCTTCGTCGCACCTTTGTTTGTTATCTGGGTCAAACCTGATGCATGCGAGTTGTAAAGCCTCCAGTGTTGTTAGCATATTCTCCTGCACAAGTATTAATTCTCAGTACCTGGGGCTTAGACCCCAGAGATATTGCGGTATAGCTTCTGTGTCGGTCATGTCTTTGATTTGTGCTATAATTTGGTTGAATGCATCATTATAATCTTTGATCGATCCCTTTTGCTTCATCATTACAAGCTTATCGTACATTCATAACAATTGTTCCATTGGTGTGTATTTTTGCATCATAGCCTCTTTAAGCTCATTCCATAAATCAAATTCTCCCGATATGTTTATGTGCCTCCATAGCCACATTCTAGCATTGCCTGTAATTTTACTGATTGCTGCGTTGACTTCCTCCTTTTGTACTGATAGATCGGCACTGGTGATAAATTGCTCTATAGCATCAAAGTAATCAAACAATTTGGATGTGCCTCCTGACCTATCGAATTTGTTGATCGATCTCAGATACTCCTTCGCCAGATTGTTAAGCTTTGTTGATGTTGTTGGTGATGGTGATTGTGTTTGTATTTATGGTGTGTTGCCTTCTGTAGCTGCATTCTGATTGGTTGGCGCACTGGGTAATGCATTTGTTTTGTCGATTTTTGCCATCAATTCACCCAATAAAGTTGTCAGTGTGTCTAATTTATCTTCCTGATTTTTGATCATTATAGCCATCTGTTCCTATCGATCAAGGCTAAATCCTATATTGCTCTGATGGTTGCTATTCAATCCTTCATCGTCATCATCAGGGGGTTGATATCTGTTGTCTGTTTTTGATTTAGATCGCAATCTTGTTGATCTTGTTGCTGACAATAATGTATATAGATTGTCCATTTCATTGTATCGTTGAATGCTATGTTATTATATATTGTTTATCACGTTGCTTTATTGCGGTGTCATTTATCGTATTGTTTATCATGTTGTTTGATACGTTGTTTATAATGTTAAATAAATGCTTACTGTAATCGCAGTTGTAATTGCTATAATTGCATAGATCTCAGGTTATCGAGCTGCAATTCGAGTGGCTTGGGGCTCATAACCTGTTGAAATTTGATCTTCGAATATGTGTTTGGGGGTAAAAGAGCACACTGGCTCATGAAGCCAATATATGTGTATTTATTAATGCTAAAATATGATTGGTCAATATAAACAAAGATCATCTAAGCTACAATTGAGTAATGTATATCGATCATTGATGGAAGAGAGATATAATAAGCTAATAATTACAACAGAATGCTGATATTTCTTTTTATGAATTCCACTATGTTGATAGTATCCTCTTGGGTTACTCTAGTATATAGTTGTGGTAGTTTATTATATTGGTTAATAATTGCATTCTCCACTATATTCTTGATCTATTCATAGTTTGGTCTAAGTGGAGTTGAACATCTGGTAGTATTTCTTTACTGCAGTTAGGTCAGATAAGGCTCTTAAGTTCTCTGGTTTTGGCAGCTGATGGCAGGCATAGTTGTTTATTATATTTCTGTAAGTGTTTGTTACTGCTTTTTATATTTTACTCTACAACTCTTCCCCTTTTGAGAAAAATAGTGTCCACACTATTTTTGTAAAGACTTGTGATAATTTTCAAGTGCTTTATCTGTATTTGTTAGATTGCTAAGTAGTTCTCATATTGCATTATGTAAGGGGTATCCTTTCTACTTAATTAGATATTGTGATGTTGATCTGTTGCCTTGTTTGGCGATCTATTAATCTAAAATTTCTTCTACTTTGAATTCTTCTATATCATTGACCAAAATTGGTGCAGGTGGTATGACTTATCTGTTCAGAAATAGATTGTCATTATTTGATGTATAACATTTCAGTAAGGATACATGAAACACAGGGTGGATTCTTATTGTTGATAGTAACTCCAGTTTGTAAGCAACAGCTGATATTTTTGTAATAATCTTGAATAGTCCAAGAAACTTATTCTAAAGTTTCTTTGAAGGTTGATTAGATAATTGTCACAATGTAATATGTCTTGAGAATAGTAAGACCATTTCATTGATCTTAAATGATTGTTCATGTCTTTTTTTATTTATATATTTTGTTTGTTGTAATTGTGCTTTGTGAATTGCATCTTGTGCTTTGGTTAGCAGGTTGGTTATACATGTAATGAAGTCATTAATAGCTTGTACTATTGATTCGACTTTTTCTAGTAACAGGGTTGCTGGTGTTAGTGGATGATAGCTATAGTTTAGAAAAAGTGATGATAGTTTTGTTGATTTTTGCTAAGCATTATTGCATGCAAATTTGGTAGCAGTTAAATGTTCATCCCAATTGTTCTATTGATAGTTGATATAAGTTTTAAGTATTTATTCTAATATCTAGTTCATATGTTCTGTTTGTCCATCAGTCTGTGGGTGAAATGCAGTTAATAGTACTATTTTTGTTCTAAGTGTTTTAAATAGCAATTGCTAAAAGTTACTTGTGACCTTTGATCTTGGTTACAGATTATAATTCATAGTAGTCTATATAGGTAAAAAATATTATTAAAAAATATTTTTGCTATATCTGGTGCAGTATCAGTTATTTTACTTATAACAAAGTGAGTTTGTTTACTAAGTCGATCAACGAAAACAGTTATTGCATCTTTTTTAGATATTGTTTTCAGCAGTTGGACAATGAAATCTATACTAATTTATTCCTATTTTTTGGCAGATATAGGTAGCGATTGTAATAATCTAGCAGGTAATTGTCTGAGTATTTTGCTATATTAACAAGTATTATAAGAAGCTATGAAACTCTTAGTACTTGAAAATATTTTCAGCTAGTAAAAGTTTCTAATAAGTGCTTTATAAGTTTTATCAAATTCAAAGTGTCCTGCTAAGGGTATATTGTAATGTTCTTATAGAATCTTAACATGAAGGTTTGAGGATATAAAGAGTCGATCATTATAATAGAGGTTATTGTTTTGAATCTTGAATTTGTTTATTGTGTCCAGTTTAGTATTAAGTTTGTCTATAATTTTTTGCACTTCTTTGTCTACTTGAACTCCTTCTTGAATTTCTTGTATCCAATTATCTATAATTTTGATGATGACTTTAATTTGTTCTTCTTTCTATTGTTGTCGAGATAATGCATCTGCTACAACATTAAGCTTTCTGGGTTTGTAAATTATTTTGAAGTAATAGTTATTGAGGTGGTCTATCCATCGTACTTATCAAGTAGAGAGGGTTAGCTGTTTGTTCAAGTATTTGAGTGATTTATGATCTGTATAGATCAAGAATTTATTGCCTATCAGGTAGTGTCTCTAGGCTTGTATTGTATCAATTATTGTAAGTAATTCTTTTTCATAAACAGGGTAGTTTCTTTCTATAGATGACATTTTTCTTGATTAATAGGTGATAGGTTGGTCTTCTTGCAAGAGTACAGCTCCAATTGCATAATCTGAGGCATCAGTAGTTACCATGAATTGTAGGTTCTAGTCTGGGCTTTTAAGAACAGGTGCAGTTGTTAACTTTTCTTTTAAGGTTTTGAAGGCTATATCATAGTTTTCATTCTATTCTTAATTAATATTTGTACCTGTAACTGTTAGATTATATAGGTATACTACAATTCCTGTGTAATTCTTAATAAACCTTTGGTAGTATCCTGCTAGTCCTAGGAAGGATTATATTTCCTTGATTGTTGTTGGTTTCTCCCATTTCTTGATTGTCTTGATTTTTGTAAGATTAACTAGGATTTCTTGTTCATTAATTCAGTGTCCAAGATATATAACTTCTTTTTGTAAAAAGTTACACTTGCTAAGTTTGGTATATAGCTGATGTTTCCTTAATATTTCTAGTACTTAGCGGAGGTGTTATAAGTATTCTTCTTTTGTCTTACTATAGATCAGTATGTCATTGATATAGATAACTATGAATTCATCAAGTAGTAGTCTGAATATGTTATTCATCAGTTCTTGGAATGTTACAGGTGCATTTGTTAATCCAAAAGGTATAACTTTCTATTCATAATATCTATATCATGTTCTAAATGCTGTTTTTGGAATGTTTTCTTCGGCAATGTGGATCTGATGATATCCTGATCATAAGTTGATAACTGAGAATATGGTTGCTCCTTTGAATCTGTCGAATAATTCCATAATGTTAAGTAATGGGTATTGGTTCTTAATGGTTATGTCATTGAGTTATCGATAGTCAATGTACATTCTAATTCTATTCTTCTTTTTAATAAATATAATAGGTACTCCAAAAGATGATGTACTAGGTTGAATAGATCCTCTTTCAATTAATTCTTCTAAAGTCTTCTTGAGTTCTTGTAACTCTGGTCTAGATAATTGATAAATTTTCTTAAATAGTGGTTTTGCACTAGATATTAAGTCAATTTGGTGATCAATACTTTGTTTTGGTAGTAGTCCTTCTGGTAGGTTTATAGGGAATCAGTCTGTAAACTCAGTAATAAGTGGTTGTAGAAATATGTCTAGGCTATTAATGTCTATGTCAGTTCAGTAGTTATTTTAATGATATCCTTTTCAGTAATTATACAGCAGTAAACTATATCATTTTTTTCGAGGTATTAGTAGAATTTTTTGGCAAAGTAGAGTCAGATCTTGCTATTTCTTAATTTGGAGATCAATTTAATATCCTTGTTTCGATGAGTAAACTCTATGATTCCATTTGGCCAGTCAATATTAGAGTTCTTCTGATCTAGCTAACTTTTTCTGAATACTATACTTAGTCTAGACATGCCTATGATTTCAAAGTTTAATATATCCTGATATAATTTGATTGAGATTAGAAGATTCTTAGCAGTATGGATGACTCATTGGGTTCCTCCATCAGCGACTTCTACAATCATTACTGCTTCTCATGGTGACTTGATTACTTTGAGTTGATCTGCTAGTTGTTTGCTGATGAAATTGCATGTTGCTCCACTGTCGATTAGTATGTTGACTGTTTTATTCTTCATTGTTCCTTTATAGAAAAGAAGTTCCATCTTCTTTTCTAGTGATGATAAGGTTCTGTGTTCTACTTTTTCTTCTATATCTTCCACTTTTATTTCTTCGATAGACTACATATCTGTTGTATCATTGATAGACCAGTCTGTTTTCTTTTCTTTAATTAATAATTTTATAGCCTTGCATACTTGTTTTGCTTCTTCTTCCTCCTTTGTTAATTGTTAGATTTATGATTTCTTGCTTTCTTCAATGCAGCTCTAGCATTTCCAAGTATCATCTGTATAGTAGGTTCTGTTTCCATGAGGACAGTATCTATATGGTACTATTCCTTGTGCCATTTTCAGATACCATCATTCGTCTTTGGTAAGTGTTGGTTTCTTTTTATCTATTGATCCAAATCTTTCTGTAGTATATTTGGTTTTTAGAAGTTATTCTATGACTTTGGCTGTTACAGAGTTATCAAGCTTGATAAATATAAATTGTACTAGCTTGGCTCCTTTGGTGACTTGATATTTGTGGTGAGCTGATAAGTTGTAAACTGTAAGTATGATTTTGCCAGTGTAGTCTGTATTAATAACTCCTGCTTTAATTGAGATTCTTTCTTTGATTTTGCTGCTTTTATCCAGGATTTGTATATAAGTTCCAGTTGGCAGCTTTAAGGCAATCTCTGTCTTGATCAAGAAAATTGATCCTAATAGGATTAGTATATCTTTATTTGCATGGATGTCATATCCTGTAGAGTTTGCTATTCCCTTAGTAGATACTATAGCATCTGAGTACTTCTTTTTGACTAGGAAGTTAGTTTCATTATTAGTTTTTTATATCATATATAGTCATTCATCTTCTGATAATTCTTCCAATTCTTCTTCTTTATCTTCCTGTCTTCCTTCTTCAATGTTTACCAGTTCTTGCCAAGTGCTATTATAGGCTGGGTCACATCCTTTGCCATTGATAGTAGATGAGTCATGGACTGTCTAAAGGTCTTGCAGATAAATTTTATCTTAATATACTCCTTGGTCATATCTTTTCTTATCTTTCTAGAACTTTCCTTTACTAATATATTAGTAGCTTTTCCAGAAAATGTCATAAATTTCTCTAGTGTTATTGGTATAGAGGTATGGGTTCTTGCTATAGTAGGGTCCATTATTTATCAGTAGCATCTGTCGGCATCTTAGCTGCAGTTTTATTCTTCAATCTTTCTTTTTGATGATAAGAAAGTCTTCTACTTTAGTTTCATCTGGTATAAGATGAGTTGTTGAACAGTTGTATATGTGTTCTGCATAATAGATATATTGATCATAGAATGGGTATCTTGTTTGCACTATGTTTCAATTGATAAGGGTAATTTATTCTTGTTCAGTCAACTTGCAGTATCCTTGGCTGTATTTTTTTTCTATTACATACAGTTAACTAATGTCTCTTGGATCTATTTCTTCTTTGGCTGTCATGCTTTTGCTTATGCCTTTGATATCTTCTTTCTTTGTAATCTTTTCTCTAAAAATAGTATAAGTACTTCTACACTCAAGTGTAATATATCCACATCTTTTATAATTAAAGCAGGTCTTTATTTTCTTTCAGTCATCCTTGTTTTTATCCTTCTTGAAATTGTTTTGCCATGTTGAATTATTGTTGTAGTTTCCTTGTCCTCTTTTGAATCCTCCTCAAGGGTTAAATCCTTCTCGAAGGTTAAATTCTTCTTGATAGTAAGTATCAGTTGTTGGTTTGCTACTTAAGCCAGAGTTGTAATTCTTATTTTCTATTCAAGTTTGTTGTGCTGATAGAATTGTATATGCTGATTTGGTGACTATGCCAAAACACTATTGCTCATGAGCACATGGGCTCCCTCTCTTCTTAATGTGAGTTTCCAACTACTGTGGAAGGGTCTTGAATAAGGTATTGGCTTGTACACTATAAGTGATGTGATTATCATCATCATAAGGTATTCCATTAATGATGAGATCAGTATCAATTTCTGCTGTGAAAGCTTTAAAGATTTTGATTCCTTCAATGTTGAATCTTGCTGTAGCCAGTTGTTTCTTTGCTTCAGCAATATAAGTACTATTGTGGAATTTATCAATCAGTAGAGATCTAAGGCCTTGTTGTGCAGGGATATTAGGATATCCTGATTGGGCCATACCAGCTACTTGAGTAGCTACCAAAGTTGTATCTTACCAGGTTAAAGGTTTTCTAGGCAAATATTGCTACTAGATTGCTGCTGATTTTCTAAGAAATCCAGCAATTTTGTTGACCTATGTATATGACTTGGCATATATTTGTTCAGGTATGTGATTAATATTATTAGTAAGTCTATTATCTAGTACTCAATTATCATTCCAGCTGTTGGTATTATAATTGGCTTCAATGGCTGATATAAATGCGGTGACTTCTTTAGCTTCTCTATCAAAGAGTTGTAAGTTGACTGCTTTAGTCATTTGGCTGAGTTATGCTACTTGTCCTACAAGTGCAGTTAAGGCTACTACTTGTGTAGTTAATGTGGCAATTGTGGTGTTAGCCATTATATCGGTGAATGTAGTTGGTGTGAGTAGTGGTGATATAGGAAGTTTATGTTCTCCTCTGTTGGTATGTTAGATATATTTTCTTGCTTTATGATCAAATATTTCATCTTCTAAGTCAAGGTCTTCTGGTTCTTCAAGTATATCAGCTTCAAGTATAATTCTTCAAATAGTTGTATCAGTGTCTTCAATAAATGCAGTGTCAGCATCATAATAGACAGTTGTATCAGATTCATATAAGTCACTTACATTGGGTACTTCTCAAAATGTTAGTCTGCTCGGTCCAGATGTATGTCAGAATATAAATGTTATAAGGTTAATAGGTTCCTCAATAGATAGTGGTATGATAGGTACAGTTGATCCTAATAGTATTATTATAATGAATTGTGTAAGATCTTCCACTACTAATTTCTCAAATAGTCTATTTGCAATCTGGTAGTAAACAGTGCCTCGATGTATTGAGTAATCAAATAGTAAGTTGGTGATCCACTCTTTAATAATTTGTTGATTATTATATTCTTGTATAGTAGATATAAGGTTAGTAAAATAATGTTCAGCTCATATGATTGAAACAATATCATGATCTCTTTTGATGTTCTCATAGAGAAAATCTTGAAATACTTCAAAGTAGGCTTCAGTTCTAAGAGGGTTTTTGAATTCTTCTAAAAGTTTATTATAGAGTTCAAGATATGTTTTGCCTTATAAGCGAGCTATAGTTGTTGAATCAGTGCTTTGTAGCAGTTGCTGATATTGTGTCCACTTAAAGGGTTCTATGATGTATATAGCCTCTCTGGCTGTTAAAGGTAAGATATGTATGGTGTTTTTAGTAGTACTCTAAGTATATCAGTCATATCTAAAAGGAATTGATAATTCTAGGCCTTTGTAAAAATATTAGTAGTATGTTTCTGATTATTATATCGGTTTTTCATTACTGCTGCTACTAAGTTGTAAGGGGGTTTCTTCTAAACTATCTGTGAGGAAGTGTCTGATAATACTAATCTGTATTGAACTTAGGAATCTTTAAGTATATTACAAGGTTTCTAAGGTATTGAAAGTACTTTGTTTCTTTGTTAGATTATTAATTATGATTTTCAGACTTATAGTCTTATTAGCACTCTTGTTGTGTATAGAAGGGGTAAGATCTTTAGCTCTCAAAGAGATCTTGAGTATGCACTGCTATTGAACTGAAGTTTATTGAATAAAGAATTGAGAGATATTTATACAAATTCTCAAGGTACTATATGAGTAGCTGCTCAGGTTACTACTTGGAATATTATTGGTTATACTATATTTAATTTATAAGTTCCATTCATTATTAAATAAGATATCAACAATGTTAATAGTATCAACAGTATTAATAATTTCAGTAGTGTGGATGGTATCTACAGTGTTAATAATTTTGGTGGTGTAGATGGTATCCACAGTGTTGATTTCTTTTTCTATATCCAATCCAGATATGGAAGTATTAGTTTCTTCTTTGATGCAGTTGTTGTCCACTAGGTAATTTCTTAGGAGGTAAAGTAACAATGTTTCTTCTTCTATATTCTGCAAGTTTTCCCATTGACATAGACTTAGATTGCCAAGGTGTTTTAATGTGAATGGCCAATGTTGGAATATATTGAAGGTCCTTTTGGTAATGTATCTTTCCTAAGGATTTAATCCTAGATATTTGGCAGATTCTTATTCTATTAGTTTTTGATAGTTTTCTTGTCTTAGTTATAAGGCATATCCTATTTGATAGTAGCTTCTGAATTGTCTGGCAGTATTGTTAAATTGGTGAATGCTGATATTTCTTTTTGCAAATTCCACCATATTGATAGTATTCTCTTGAGTTACTCTAGTATATAGTTATGGTGGTTCATTGTGTCAGTTAATAATTGTATTCTCTACTATATTCTTAATCTGTTCATAGTTTGGTCTAAGTGGAGTTAAATGTCTGGCAGTATTTCTTTGCTGCAGTTGGGTCAGATAAGGCTCTTGAGTCCTCTAGTTTTGGCAGCTGATGGTAGGCATAGTTGTTTGTTATGTTTCTACAAGTATTTGTCACTGCTTTTTATATTTCACTCTTATACCAGATATGTTATTCAATAACTGCTAAATGACTACCTTGGGGTCTAAGTGTGTTATTCAATAACTGTGCAAATGACTGCCTTGAGGTCTGAGTAGTACTGTTATTTTAATAACTACCTTGGAGTCTAGATAATGCTGTTTAGTGAGTGTGAATGACTACCTTAGGGTCTGAGTATATTGTTGCTGGATAACTGCCTTAGAATCCAGGTATGTTATTATTTGATAACTACCTTAGGGTTTAGATATATTATTTAGTAACTACTGGATAACCACCTTAGAGTTTAGATAAGTAGAACATTCAACTGAGATGATGATTATATAAATCCAACTACTAACTCTTAATTTAAGTAAAAATACTAGGGTTATTTATATAGAATTAAACTAGAATATAAACTAATAAAACAGAAGCTAACTATGTCTTGAAAACCCAGATGCTAAATATAACAGAAGTTGAAATAGAGCTAGATGGAAGGTTTTGAATACTTAAAAACTCAGGCACTAAAGGCTGTAGTAAAATAAGTCTTAGATATACAAGTGCCAAGGGTAATGAGGCTAGATAAAAGGCTTTGAAATACTCAAAACCCAAGTTCCAAAAGCAATAGGAGCTGAAATGAGAGAGTTTTAGAGGCAATACAAGTTGAAACAGAGCTCTCAATACAAGCTGAAATAAATAAATAGCTGTGACATCAAAATTGAGTTCTAGAACTGAAACTACTCTCTTAAAGAGTTTTGCACCACATCTGGTTACTAGTTAAGAAAGGCTCATCCTCAAGTCTAAAAGAATGAAGATATATGTTTTTTTTTTTTTTTTTTTTTTTTTTTTTTTTTTTTTTTTTTTTTTTTTTTTTTTTTTTTTTTTTTTTTTTTTTTTTTTTTTTTTTTT
>RBNK01001824.1:0-13266 GCA_003990785.1 Endogone sp. FLAS-F59071 | reverse complement strand
ACAAGACCTGATCTAGCTGCTGCTGTCAGCATCATCAGTCAATTCTCGGCCAATCCAATGCAAGAACATCACCACGCCCTCAAACGATTATTAAGATATATTAAAGGAATAGCCAATTATAAGCTGTGCCTTGGACGCGATCAGGATCTAAGACTGATCGGTTTCAGTGATGCTAACTGGGGAGGAGACATTAACACATAATGATCAACCACGGGCTATATTTTCAACCTATCAGGAGGAGCCATCAGCTGGTCAAGCAAACGCCAAGCAACCATTGCTCTATCAACAACTGAGGCAGAATATATGGCATTAGCTCATGTGACGAAGGAAGCCATTTAGCTATACACCTTATTGGATGAGCTAGAATATTTGCCAAATTGTACAACAACCTTATTTGAAGACAACCAATCAGCAATCGCACTTGCTAAAAATCCAATTAATCACGCTCGATCAAAGCATATCAACATTCAGCACCACTTTATTCGAGAGAAAGTTGAATCAAAGGTGATAGATATTGTTTACATAGCGACAGATGAAATGATTGCTGATGCATTAACCAAGCCACTTGCACGACCAAGACTTGAAATGTTGATCGCAAAAATGGGCTTACGTAACTAATATTATTTCTTTAAAAATTTTATATTCTTTATCACATCATTCTTATCACTTAAGTAGTACTTTATATATAGTTATTTGCAGTAAATGTACTTTATGGATGCCATTCGTGATGTACAGTTGAACATTTTATTTCTATTTTTATTTTTTTTATCATTTTTATTTATTTTTATTGAGATATATCAAGCAGGGGGAGTGTTGTAATTATTAGCTTATTATATCTCTCCTATCAATGATTGATGCATCAACGATCGATCATATATCACTCAATTGTGGCTTAGACAATCTTTGTTTGTATCGACCAATCATAATTTAGCATTAATAAATACATGCATATTGGCTTCATAAGCCAGTGCGCTCTTTTACTCCAAAACACACATATTCGAAGATCAAATTTCAACAT
The DNA here is from genome assembly GCA_003990785.1 of Endogone sp. FLAS-F59071. Taxonomy (NCBI): domain Eukaryota; kingdom Fungi; phylum Mucoromycota; class Endogonomycetes; order Endogonales; family Endogonaceae; genus Endogone; species Endogone sp. FLAS-F59071. The sequence continues at coordinate 12,248 of RBNK01001824.1, read as the reverse complement.
AATCTGCTAAAAACAATATAGTAATAGTTCACACATCCATCTGATTATTTAGCAGAATTCTTATCAGTGATCATTCTCACCCTATTTATTATTCTTACTGATTCCACTGTTCCTATCACTCAGAATTAATATAGCAGTTTTCTTATATTTTTATTTTGATTATTAAGTATTCTTATTGGTGCTTGATCATCTCAGTCTTTGATCATCAGATTATTAATATATTATTTGACTATTACTTCATTTATCAGTTATATTGCATCATTTATTTGTTATATATTTAGCTTTGATCTTTTTATATAAATATCCTCCTTTTCTCTATCAATAAATCTGCAGTTTTTAAGTTGGTATTTTGAGGTGGATTTCAAAAGTAGTAAGGTGAAGATTACTTTGTAAAGCCTGAGAGTTGATCAGATACTAACTCACTAACTCAAAGGTTTACATAGAATAGAATAAAGAGTCCAGAACTCTTTGTACAATTTTCATAGCATAAAGTTTTCTCCCACTCTACATTCTCTTTAAGTCTGTAAGGGGGTTTTCTCTAAACTGCCTGTGAGGAAGCATCTGATGATACTAATCTGTATTGGACTTAGGAATCTCTGAGTATGTTGCAAAGTTTCTAAGGTATTAAAAGTACTTTGTTTCTTTATAAGAATATTAATTATGATTTTCAGACTTATAGTCTTTCTAGCACTCTTGATGTATATAGAAGGGGGTGAGATCTTTAGCTCTCAAAGGGATCTTAAGTGTGCACTGCTATTGAACTGAAGTTTATTAAATAAAGAATTGAGGAATATTTATACAAAATTCTCAAGGTGCTATATGGGTAGCTGCCTAGGTTACTACTCAGAATATTGGTTACTAATTTAGAAGTCAAATAATGTATTAATGAAATCTATATTGTAGATGTCAGTGGTGCCTATAATGTCAGCAGTACCTACGATGTCAGCAGTACCTATGATGTTAGCAGTGTCTACAATGTCAGTGGTGCTTATGATGTTGGCAGTGCCTACAATATCAGCAGTGCCTACAATATCAGCAGTGCCTACATCTTCTTCTGTATCTGATCCTGATAAGGAAGTGTTGGTTTTTTCTTCCAGACAGTTGTTATCTATTGGGTAATTTTCCAAGAGATAGAGTAACAAAGTTTCTTCTTCTTCATTTTGTAAATGTTTCCATTGATACAAGCTTAGACTACCAAGGTGTTTCAATGCAGAAGGCTAATATTGGAATACCTTAAAGGTTCTTCTAGCTATGTGCCTTTCCCAGCGGTTTAATCTCAGAATTCTGGCGGATTCTTATTCTGTTATTTCTTAATGGTTCTCTTGCCTTAACTGTAAAGTATATCCCATTTGATAGTAACTTCTGAATTGTCCAGTGACATTGTTGAATTGGTGGATACTGATATTTCTTTTTGCGAATTCCACTATGTCGATAGTATCCTCTTGAGTTACTCTAGCATATAGTTGTAGTAGTTCATTATGTCGATTAATAATTACATTCTCCACTATGTTTTTAATCTGTTCATAGTTTGGTCTAAGTGGTGTTAAATGTCTAGCAGTATTTCTTTACTGCAGTTGAGTCAGATAAGGCTCTTGAGTCCTCTGGTTTTGACAGCTGATAGTAGACATAATTGTTTGTTATGCTTCTACAAGTGTTTGTTGCTGCTTTTATATATATTACTCTTACAACTCTTCTCCTTTTGAAAAAATAGCATCCATACTATTTCTGTAAGGACTTGTAATATTTTTCCAGTACTTCATCTGCATTTGTCAGATTGCTAAGTGGTTCCCATATCACATTGTATAAGGGGTATCCTTTCTACTTGACTAGGTATTGCAGTATCAATCTGTTACCTTGTTTGGTGATCCGTTGATCTAAGATTTCTTCTACTTCAAATTCTTCTGTGTCATTGATCAAAATTGGTGTGAGTAATATGATTTATCTATCTAGAAATAGATTATCATTATTTAGTGTATAACATTTTAGTAAGGATACATGAAACATGGGGTGGATCTTCATTGTTGATAGTAACTCTAGTTTATAAGCAATAGCTGATATTTTTGCAATAATCTTGAATGGTCCAAGAAACTTATTCTGAAGTTTCTTTAAAGATTGATTAAATAATTGTTACAATGTGATATGTCTTGAGGACAGTAAGACTATTTCATCTATTTCAAATGATTCTTTACATCTTTTTTCATTTGTATATTTTATTTGTTGTAATTATGCTTTGTGAATTACATCTTGTACCTTGATCAGCAGGTTGGTTATTTATATAGTAAAGTCATCGACGGCTTGTACTGTTGATTCAACCTTTTCTAGTAACAGAGTTGCTAGTGTTAGTAGGTGATAGCCATAGTTTAGGAAGAATGGTAATAGTTTCATTGACTTTTGCTAAGCATTATTGCATGCAAATTCAGCAGCAGTTAAGTATTTATCCTAATCGTTCTGTCAATAGTTGACATAAGTTCTAAGTATTTGTTCCAATGTTTGGTTCATGTGTTCTGTTTATTCATTGGTCTGTAGGTGAAATACAGTTGAAAGTGCTATTTTTGTTCCAAGTGTTTTGAATAGCAATTGCTAAAAGTTGCTTATAAACTTTGGATCTCAGTTACAGATAATAATTCGTAGTAGTCTATATAGGTGAAAAATATTATTGAAAAATATTTTTGCTACTTCTAGTGCAGTATCAGTTGTTTTACTTGCAACAAAGTGAGTTTGTTTGCTAAGTCGATCGATGAAAACAGTTATTACATCTTTTCCAGATCTTGTTTTTGGCAGTTAAACAATGAAGTCTATACTGATTTGTTCTCATTTTTCAGCAGATATAGATAGTAGTTGTAATAGTCTGGCAGGTGATTGTTTAAGTGTTTTGTTATGTTGACAAGTGTCACAAGAAGCTATGAAACTCTTAGTACTTATAAATATTTTTAGCTAGTAAAAGTTTCTGGTGAGTGCTTCATAAGTTTTATCAAATCTGAAGTGGTAGTTATTGAGATGATCCATCCATCGCACTTGTCAGGTGGAGAGGGTTGGCTGTTTGTTCAGGTATTTAAGTGATTCATGATCTGTATAGATTAAGAATTTGTTATCTATCAGATAGTGTCTTCAAGCCTATATTGCATCAATTATTGCAAGTAATTTCTTTTTATGAACAGAGTAATTTCTTTCTATGAATAACATTTTTCTTGAATAGTAGGCAATAGATTGGTCTTCTTGCAAGAGTACAGCTCCAATTATATAATCTGAGGTATCAGTAGTTATTATAAATTGTAGGTTCTGGTCTGGGCTTCTAAGGACAGGTGTAGTTGTTAACTTTTCTTTCAAAGTTTTGAAGGCTATGTTATGGTTTTCATTCTATTCTTGAATAACATTTATGCCTATAACTATCAGATCATATAGATATACTACAATTCCTATATAGTTCTTGATAAACCATCGGTAGTATTCTGCTAGTTCTAAGAAGGATTGTATTTTCTTGATTGTTGTTGGTTTCTCCCATTTCTTGATTACCTCGATTTTTATAAGGTTAACTAAAATGCCTTGTTCATTGATTTGGTATCCAAGATATATAACTTCTTTTTATAAAAAGTTATATTTACTGAGTTTAGCATATAGCTGATATTTCCTCAGTATTTCTAATACTTAGTAAAGATGTTGTAAGTGTTCTTCTTTTGTCTTACTGTAGATCAGTATGTCATTGATGTAGACAACTACGAATTCATCAAGTAGTGGTCTAAATATGTCATTCATCAACCCTTGAAATGTTGCAGGTGTGTTTGTCAGTCCAAAAGGCATGACTTTCCATTCATAATGTCTATATCGAGTTCTAAATACTGTTTTTGAAATGTCTTCTTCTACAATATGGATCTGATGATATCCTGATCATAAGTCAATTACTGAGAATATGATTGCTCCTTTGAGTTGGTCAAATAATTTTATGATATTAGGTAATGGATATCAGTTCTTGATAGTTATATCATTGAGTTGTCAATAGTCGATACACATTTTGATTCCATTCTTCTTTTTGACAAATATAATAGGTGCTCCAAAAGGTGATGTGCTAGGTTAAATAGATCCTCATTCAATCAATTCTTCTAAAGTCTTTTTGAGTTCTTGTAACTCTAGTTCAGATAATTGATAAATTTTCTTGAATGGTGGTTCTGTGCCAGGTATTAAGTCAATTTGGTGATTGATACTTTATTTTGATAGTAGTCTTTCTGATAAGTTTATAGAGAATTGGTCTGTGAACTCAGTGATAAGTAGTTGTAGAGATATATCCAAGCTATTAATGTCTATGTCAGTTTCAGTGGTTATTTTAGTGATGTCCTTTCTATAATAATGCAGTAGTAAACTATATTATCTTTTTCGAGGTGTTGGTAGAATTTTTTAGCAGAGTAGAGTCAGATCTTACCATTTCTTGATTTGGAGACCAATTTGATATTCTTATTTTGATGAGTAAATTCCATGGTTCCACTTGACCAGTTGATATTAGAGTTCTTCTGATCTAGCCAACTTTTTCCAAATATTATACTTGGTCCAGGCATGCCTATGATTTCGAAATTCAATACATCCTAGTATGATTTGATTGAGATTGAAAGATTCTTAGTGGTATGGGTGACTTGTTGGGTTCCTCTATCAGCAACTTCTACAATCATTGCTGCTTCGTGGGGTGACTTGATTACTTTGAGTTGATCAGCTAGCTGTTTGCTGATAAAATTATATGTTGCTCCACTGTTGATTAGTACATTAACTGTTTCATTCTTCATTGTTTCTTTATAGAAAAGAAGTTCTATCTTCTTTCCGAGTGATGATAAGGTTCTGTGTTCTACTTTTTCTTTTATTTCTTCCACTTTTGTTTCTTTGATAGACTATATGTCTATTGTATCTTCAATTGACCAATCTGTTTTCTTCTCCTTGGTTAGTAATTTTATAGCTTTGCGTACTTGTTTTGCTTTTTTTTCCTCCTTTGCTAATTGTTGAATTTGTGGTTTTTTGCTTTTTTCAATATAGCTCCAGCATTTCCAAGTATCATCTGCACAGTAGGTTCTGTTTCTATGGGGACAGCATCCATATGGTACTATTCCTTGTACTATTTTCAGGTACCAATGTTCATCTTTGGTAAGTATAGGTTTCTTTTTGTCTGTCGATCCAAATCCTCTTATAGTACATTCAGTTTTTGGAAGTTGTTCTATGACTTTAGCTATTACTGAGTTATCCAGTTTGATAAATACGAATTGTGCTAGCTTAGCTCCTTTAGTAACTCAGTATTTGCAGTGAGCTGATAAGTTGTGAACTGTGAGTATAATTTCACCAGTATAGTCTGCATTAATAACTTCTGCTTTGATTGAGATTCCTTCTTTGATTTTGCTACTTTTATCCAAGATTTGTATATAAGTTCCATTTGGTAACTTTAAGGCAATTCCTGTCTTAATCAGGAAAATTGATCCTAGCAGGATTAGTGCATCTTCATTTGCATGGATGTCATATCCTGCAGAGTTTGCTGTTCCCTTAGTAGGTACTATAGCATCCGGATGCTTCTTTTTGACTAAGAAGTTAGTTTCATTGTTGGTTTCTTATATCATATATAGTCATTTATCTTCTGATAATTCTTCCAATTCTTCTTCTTTATTTTCCTGTTTTCTTTCTTCAATATTAGCCAGTTCTTACTAAGTGCTATTGTAGGCTAGGTCATATCTTTTGCTATCAATAGTAGATGAGTCATGGATAGTCTAAAGATCTTATGGGTAGATTTCATCCCAATATACTCCTTGCTCATATCTTTTTTATCTCTTCAAAACTTTTTTTTACCAATATATTGATAGCTTCTCCAGAAAATGTCATAAATTTCTCCAGTGTTGTTGGTATACAAGTGTGGGTTTTTGCTATAGTAAGATCTATTATTCATTGGTGGCATTTGTCAGTGTCTTAGTTGTAGTTTTATCCTTCAATCTTTCTTTTTGATGATAAGAAAGTCTTTTACTTTAGTTTCATCTGGTATAAGGTGAGTTGTTGAACAGTTGCACATGTGTTCTGCACAATAGATATGTTGATTGCAGAATGGGCATCTTGTTTGCACTATATTTCAATTGATGAGGGTGATCTGTTCCTGTTCATTCAACTTGCAGTATCCTTGGCTATATTTTTCTTCAATTATATACAGTCAGCTAATATCACTTGGGTCTGTTTCTTCTTCAGCTGTTATGCTTTTACTTATACCTTTAATTTCTTCTTTCTTTGTAATCTTTTCTTCCGAAATAGTATGAATACTTCTACACTTGGGTGCGATATATCCACATCTTCCACAATTGAAGCAAGTCTTTATTTTCTTCCAGTCATCCTTGTTTTTATCCTTCTTGAAATTGTTTTGCCATGTCAAGTTGTTGTTATAATTTCCTCGTCCTCCTCTGAATCCTCCTCGGGGGTTAAATCCTCCTCGACAGTAAGTATTGATTGTTGGTTTGCTACTTGAGCCAGAGTTGTAATTCTTGTTTTCTGTTCATGTTTGTTGTGCTAATAGAATTGTATATGCTGATTTGATGACTATGCCAAAACACCATTGCTTATGAGCATATAGGCTCCCTCTCTCTTTAATGCGAGTTTCTAACTACTATGGAAGGGTCTTGAATAAGGTGTTGGCTCGTGCACCACAAGTAATATGATTGTTATTGTCATAAGGCATTCCAATGATGATGAGATCAATGTCGATTTCTAGAATGAAAGCTTCAAAGATTTTACTTCCTTTGGTGTTGAATCTTGCTATAGCCAGTCATTTCTTTACTTTGGTAATATGTGTACTACTATAGAATTTGTCAATCAGTAAGGATCTAAGGCCTTGTTGGATGGAAATATTTAGATATTCTGGTTGGGCTATGCCAGCTATTTGAGCTGCTACTAAAGTTATATCTTGCTAAGTTAAAGGTTTTCTAGGCAGATTTTGCCATCAGATTGCTATCGATTTTTTGAGAAATCCAGCAATTTTGTTGATCTGTGCATATGACTTGGCATATACTTGTTCAGGTGTATGATTGATATTGTTGGTGAGTCTATCGTCTAGTACTCAATCATCATTCTAGCTGTTGGTATTGTAATTGGCTTCACTAGCTGATATAAGTGTAGCAACTTCTTTGGCTTCTCTATCAAAGAGTTGTAAGTTGACTGCTTTGGTTATTTAGCTGAGTTGCGCTACTTGTTCTACAAGTATAGTTAAGGCTGCTACTTATGCAGTTAATGCTATGATTGCAGCATCAGCCATTATATCGGTAAATATAGTTGGTGCAAGTAGTGGTGATGTAGGAAGTTCATTTTCTCCTCTGTCAGTATATTGGATGTATTCTCTTACTTCATGATCAAATATTTTGTCTTCTGAGTTAAGGTCTTCTGATTCTTCAAGTATGTCAGCTTTAAGTATAATTCTTTGAATAGTTATATTAGCATCTTCAATAAATGTAGTATCAGCATTATAATAGATAGTTGTGTCAGGTTCATGTAAGTCACTTATGTCAGTTGCTTCTCTAAATGTTGGTCTGCTCGGTCTGGATGTATGTCAGAATATAGATGTTGTAAGGTTGATAGGCTCCTTGATAGATAGTGGTATAATAGGTATAGTTGATCCTAATGATATTATTTTAGCAAATCGTATGAGGTCTTCTGCTACTAATTTCTTGAATAATCTGTTTGCAATTCGGTAGTAAATGATGCCTTGGTGTATTAAGTAATCAAATGGTGAGTTGTTAATCTACTCTTTAATGACTTGGCGATTATTATATCCTTATACAGTAGATGTGAGGTTGGTGAATTGGTGTTCAGCTCATATGATGGAAACAATGTTACAATCTCCTTTAATGTTTTCATAGAAGAAATCTTGAAATGTGTCAAAGTAGGCTTCAGTTCTAAGAGGGTTTTTGAATTCTTCTAAAAGTTCATTGTAGAGTTCAAGATATATTTCACCTCATAAACGAGCTACTGTTGTTGAATCAATGCTTTGTAGCAGTTGCTAATATTGTGTCCATTTGAAGGATTCCATAGTATATATAGCCTCTTTGGCTGTTGGAAGTGAGATGTGTATAGTGTTTTTAGTAGCACTTCAAGTACATTGGTCATGTCTAAAAGGAATTGGTAATTCTAGGCCTTTGTAAAAAATATTAGTAATATGTTTCTGATTATTATAATAGTTTTTTGTTACTGCTGCTACCAAGTTATAAGGGGGTTTTCTCTAAACTGCCTGTGAGAAAGCGTCTGATAATACTAATCTGCGTTGGACTTAGAAATCTCTGAGTACGTTACAAGGTTTCTAAGGTATCAAAAGTACTTTATTTCTTTATAAGAATATTAATTATGATTTTCAGACTTATAGTCTTTCTAGTGCTCTTGATGTGTATAGAAGAGGGTGAGATCTTTAGCTCTTAAAGGGATCTTAAGTGTGTACTACTATTGAACTGAAGTTTATTAAATAAAGAATTAAAGGATATTTATACAAAATTCTCGAGGTGCTATATGAGTAGCTGCTCAGATTACTACTTGAAATATTGGTTACTAATTTAGAAGTCAAATAATATGTTAATGAAATCTATATTGTAGATGTCAGTGATGCCTATAATGCTAGTAGTACCTATGATGTCAGCAATACCTATGATATCGGCAGTACCTATAATGTTAGCAGTGCCTATGATGTTGGCAGTGCCTATGTTTTCTTCTGTATCTGATCCTGATAAGAAAGTGTTAGTTTCTTCTTCCAGATGGTTATTATCCATTAGGTAATTTCCAAGAGATGGAGTAACAAAGTTTCTTCTTCTTTATTTTGTAAATGTTCCCATTGATATGAGCTTAGACTACCAAGGTGTTTCAATGTGGAAGGCCAATATTGGAATACCTTGAAGGTTCTTCTAGCTATGCACCTTTCCCAGCAGTTTAATCCCAGAATTCTGGTGGATTCTTGTTCTATTGTTTCTTGACGGTTCTTTTGTCTTAACTGTAAAGCATATTCCATTTGATAGTAACTTCTGAATTGTCCAGTGACATTGTTGAATTGGTGGATACTAATATTTCTTTTTGCAAATTCCACCATGTTGATAGTATCCTCTTAAGTTACTCTAGTATATAGTTGTAGTGGTTTATTATGTTAATTAATAATTGCATTCTCCACTATGTTTTTAATCTGTTTATAGTTTGGTCTAAGTAGTGTTGAATGTCTAGCAGTATTTCTTTGCTGCAGTTGGGTCGGATAAGGCTCTTGAGTCCTCTAGTTTTGGTGGCTGATGGCAGTATTTATATATATATATTGTGGTAGATACCTCTCTGAGACTAAGAACTAGACTCAAATAAAGAATATACTTAAGTATCAGTAGATATAAATAAAGGAAAATATCTAAGTAGATTGAAGTGTATAGCTTAGCAATGAGAGAGTTTTGTAAATATTTGCAGTAGTAACTTAAAGATATATAATAGTGATAGATGAGAAAAGCTTTTTAGAACTAATGTTATATATTATTGAACCTAAAGTTCCAGACTCTTACTCTTTTATCTCTCCTTGAGTTTCTTTAACTTCAAACTATCTGAACTGATTTATTTTTCAAGAAAAGAGTAGGGGTATTTATATAAAATAATTATTAGGCAAATTCACTAACTATATCAATAATAATAAAAATAAATAAGTTAGGAGTTGTAAATCATTCTGATGACTATCTGAATGGAATATTTTACTAAGTATAAATAGATTGAGATATTTATGATTAGTATAAGAATTACAAGATTATTCTCTAATACTATTCATCTATTTCTTTCTATATATCTAATCTTCTATAGATTAGCTAGACTTTGAGAATCATCTGATAAACCTAAGTATCTAATAATGATTTAATAAATTAGGTATTTCTAGGAGGAAAATATTTGATTACTTAAGGCTATTATTCAAATATATAAAAGATCTACTTTCAATGTTTTACTATCTTCCTTATAAACCCCATCCTATCAGCCAACTCTTCTCATATAAAACTCTCATTACTGTACTATTATATATATCAATATTTGAAGAAGGTATCTCCCTTTTAGTATATCATAGCCAGATGATATAAGTCTTGTGTTTGGTCAATCAGGCAGTTATTTTATATTATCAGGTCAATGGAGACTAATGAATCAAACTCTTGGAGATAGTTCCTAATCTTCTAGATTGGTTTGTTATTCTTTAGGTTACTTACAGCTATCAGCAGATCATTGAGCAGCTTGGTATAGTATTCTTTCTTAATAGCTTAGATCTATTCTCTAATATAGCATAGCTTCTTTCTGATTGTAATCTGGATATCTGATGAGTCACTATCTAATGGGTCTGGTGACTTCTGTTAGATGTAGAGAAATAAGGTTCTGAGGTCCTTCTTATATTATCTTATATAGTATGATAGAACATTTAGTAATAATACTAATTTTGATCACAGATACCTAACTCTTAGTATTATTAAGACCCTTAGTATTATTAAGATCCTTAGTATTATTAAGATCTATTATATCACTATAACCTAAAATAGTATTTTAATCTAATATATTATTTTACTACCCAATTATATTATAACCTGATATAGTATTTTATTTTAGCTTAGCTAATCAATTTATACTAAGAGTTTTGAACAGCTATCTATATGGTACTCCCTTTAATTTGTAATTTCTTATAAGTACCTCTCTTATAATTATTAATAAAATTTAGACTGTAACAAGCTAAGAAAGCTTATAATAAACAACCTAAGAGATACTAAAGCTTTACTCAAAGAGTAAGCAATTGAGATAGTTTTGAGATTCTAACAGATACACATTTTATTCAATTAATTATATTTAAAATTTTTACCAGTTAATACTTATACAGATATATACTCTTCTTAAGATATTATCATGTAACTTACTAAGATCTCTAAAATATATTTTCTACACTTGCTCAATTCCAAGTATTTTACTATTAATATATTTTAGTCTGCTACAGTAGTAAGGTATTTTGGTGATTGGATAAGTTTCTAATAGTAGGCTGTACAGCTAGATAAAAGTGATATTTATAATGTTTCTTACTTGTATTTCGACTCTTGATCATCTTCTCCTTATCCTGATATAGTATAAGCCTTTAAGTAATTATCTTACCTCTTAATCATCTCATCTTCTTGATAATTATATTATCTACTTCTGGTGTAAGTAGGTTTCTTCTAAAACTACCTATAAGGAAGCATCTAATAATATTAATCCATATTAGACTTAAGAATCTCTAAGTATATTGTAAGGTTTTTAAGGTATTAAAAGTACTTTATTTTTTTGTAAGATTATTAATTGTGAATTTCAGACTTGAAGTCTTAGTACTTTTGATATATATAGAAGGTGGTTGAGATTTTTAGCTCTCAAAGGGATCTTGAGTATACACTGCTATCATTAGAAAACTATTTTCAGTTTGTAGTCTATGACTAGCATCCATGCTCATAGGCTGTTTGCAGGCTGTTCACAGGCTGTTCTAGCTAGTTTATGGTTTGCAATATAGTTCTAGAGGTGTTCATGGTTCATAATATTGTTTTAATAGAGTTCTAGGATAGTTTATAGCTATTTGCTAATAATAGTTTATAATTTATAACTAGCATTCATATCTATGGCTATTTTGTTTATAGCTTTTAGTAAAATAGTTTGCAGCTTTTAGTAAAATAGTTTGTAGATTAATTAACTATTTTTCTGATAATTGAACTTATTTCGGAAGATTGTGAGAATAGTGCAGAACTTCAATATAATAAGTTTATAACTATCTGTATTATACAAAGCCTCTTGAGGTTCTGGCTTTTATAAAGAGTTATATAGGGTTAATATATTATATATAAGAGATTGTTAAAGGGATTAAGAACTAAACTTAACTAATTAAACTAATGTTTATTGAATAAAGAATTGAAAAATATTTATATAAAATTAAAAAGCTAAGATTGATAATATAAGCTAACTATAAATCTTTGATATTAACAGTGTTGATGGTATTGGTAGTGCCTATGTAGGTAGTGCCTATGAATTTGACAATGCCTATATAGGTAGTGCCTATGAGTTTAGTGATGCCTATATAGGCAGTACCTATGAGTTTAATAATGTCTATATAGATGGTATCTTCACTTATATTATCTTCTATATTTAATTCTAACATAGAAGTATTAGTTTCTTCTTTTAGATTTAAGTAACTAAAATATTCTAAGTAGTACTATAGTACAGTAATGATTACTTATAATGTCTAATAATATCATTCTTAC
>RBNK01001823.1:0-13266 GCA_003990785.1 Endogone sp. FLAS-F59071 | reverse complement strand
GAATAAATGTGAGCAATGTGGAGAGCGTGATGCGTAGTAATCGCGGTATGGATATGCACCCTCGTTTACGGGAGCAAATGGTGGGGCGGTTATTTTTGGAGTACGATACCGACAAGGCGGTCAAGTTATTCGAACATTTGGCGACATTGTCGTCGACATCATCATCATCAGTAGTGCTACTATCCACCTTCACTTGTAACACCCTCATCAGTAAACTCCGATTCCATGAGTGCAAACTGGAACCGTTCAAAAGGAAAATTGAATGCTACCTCGAAAGCCTCCAGGAATCGCCAATTGTGAAGGCAACTCCGGCCGCAAGAAAGCACAAGAATTACTCAATAAATATAAGTTGTTTCATAATATGGCTAAGAATTGGTGGTGCGGCGGAAGACTGCGAATCTTGGTCCGTCATTCACGTCTTAGAGACGAGCCACGAACCGGTGTTTTCTGGGGCGTCGGCGAACTGCGAACTCGTCTACGTTCAGGACTTCGAGTCGACCCAGCACCGGCCCATTTGAGACGTCGGCGAACTGCGAATTCGTCCGACTTTCAATGGGGTTTGAAAGTCTGTTGATCAAGAACATTAAGATCCTCATGTCTTTTTTTCAGGGAGCTCGACCAGATAAGATTTAATCGCGCCAATATATTTACAGACTAAGAAATCTGAGTCGCTGGTAAACTACGTTGGCACGAACACGGACACTCCTACGAAACCGAAAGGGAAGAAATCTCGAATCATCAAGCCCATGAAAGAGGGATCTTCATCGCCCTCAGATGTAAGCGCAGATTCAGATTAAATTAGAATCAGTTTAGGACCTGTAAACATGATCACTGTGTTAAATAAGGGGGTTTCAAAGGTTTTCACCTTTGATCTTGATGATAGACGAGTGACGTTATCACTGGTGTAATTAAAGATTTTTGTTATTCAATCTGAGATTCTACTTCTGCTTTTAATTCTTTTATTCTATCCAATAATCATGAGCTTCCGAATGCTACAGTGTCCTTTCAGTAGTAATTACATATGTTCACTTTGTCTGGTTTTGTTGCAGCACGCCCCATATACAATTTATTCGAATTTCAAATATCAAAAATACAACATACATAAACATAAAACGGTTAAACGCTATTACTAAACGAAAACAAACAGATTAAACCTTACGAAAGCAGATTCCATAGGGCCTAATATCATTACTGCGTGGGGTAACCCAATATTCACCACCAGAAACAGCGAATCTCTCCAAGTGTTTGGGATTCACGCGGTTTTGAAATATCATTTTGTACGTCTGTCCATTATGCGTAAATAATTGAGCATATTGCTCGGCAATCTCGATGTTTGGAGTTGAATATATACCTCTGCCATAAGCAAACCGTCGGCCCTTGCTGAGAAGATACCCATCCTCAGCAATAGATCTTGCATTGTGAACATGAGTGCCGTGGTATGAGACCGGCCATACAGCTGCGGAGGTAGCATGACTGCCGAGCCACTCGTTATTTTCATATCTGCATACGTATGAAGGGCAAGCATGTAGTAAGCAAGCTAATTTGAAGGCAATATTATTAGAAGGTCCAGTTTTATAAATACCTATCGATAACTTTTAACGCAAATCTATTCCATCCGCATGGACGACGATATATGTAGCCACCGCGTTGGAATGTTAGTCCAGCATCTCGAACATTTGTGAAATCGTAATTGTATCTCGGATCTAACTCTGCTTCGTCAATGTGATAAATAGCGCATCTCGCTGTTATCACTAGATATAGCGTGCTGCCATTTTGGATGTTATAGTCTGAAATCGTGCGACCGTCTTCCAGTTGTTTGCCGCCAATCATTAGACATTGCAGATCTGGTGGAATTCCCTTCTCATCTTGGATCGCTTGCTTTACCTCTTCAATAGTGGCACAAGGTTCGTGGTGAATTTTAATCACTCTTCCTGTCAAAGTGGCGATATAAATTATCGACTATAGATTTTCAAAAAATGTAGAAAATATTGAGGCTTAGGTATTTTGCAAACTCTGAAATGAAAACAAGAATTATTGCCTTTACCTTGTCTGCTGCCCCTATAGCGTTTATATTGTCTGCTGCTGTAGCTTTCTCCCCGACGGGTCCTCTGACTAAAAAAAATCGGTGAAGGGCCCCAACATCTAACGCGTTGATTATCATTGCGTCTTGGATTTCGACGCAACTTCGTGAGATAGGACAATTTCACCATCAAGGCTAGCGGAAATAGAAGCGGCCAAAAGGGTTTGGATATCCATTATGGTTGTGAGAAATGTATAGTTGTGAGAAATGTGAGTGAAAGATGTTGAGAAACTTTCAAATTGCGTTGTGAAACTGGTTTGATAATAATGTTCCGGCCGTGTATGACGGCTTGGAGAGATGACAGCGCAGTCTTCGGACTCAAAGTATTCTTATTGCGTTTGCCGTACTGTCAGCCGCGCTGCAATTCAGGCCTTACTCACGACTTACTAATACTTGAGTGCAAGAGGCAGCTTGTTTAGCTCTGTTTCTTTATTGAATAATTGCGGGCTTATTTATACGTGAAAATAAGAAAACAAGAACATAATAAGGACTAAGCATCGGGCGTAAAACAGATAAAGGAGGGGGGCCAGAAGGTTCCGATTGTGTAAAAGGGGGAATATCTCATCGGCGATTAAGTGAAAACGCGTCCCCGCGCATTAGGCGATAAAGACAACGTGATTGGGAAAAACGTGTTTATCAGCCGAACAATATTTTTAACAAGTTACGTAGAATGTTTAGACAGACTGGGACTCAAAGTGGATTGCCAAGGCAAACAGACTTGATCTTTAAGGAAGATGTGATGGTCGTGAGTCGCCAGCAGACTCTTTTATATCAACCTTCGAGTCCGTCCGTCTTGGTAATTTGATTTATCTTAGTCTCGAGAATTGAGTTGATGGTTCAGTTAACACGTTCCAGCTTCCTTTTTTTTTAAAAAAAAAGTTTCAGCTCCGAGCCATCTATTTAAGTGTAGAAAAGGCAGGCAGTCATTATTTGAAAACTTATAAGGGCCACAGCTATATATGCGAGGGAGTATTCTTGCCCTTGAAATACGGCTGTGGGTGAAACGTGGAAAGAAACGCTCAAAACGAAGTACTCGAAAAGTAATATCTAGGACGCAACTAAAATCAAATGACATAGCATATGCTTTTTTTTTTTTTTTTTTTTTTTTTTAAAAAAAAAAATATTGCCAAATTTTATATCATGAATTATGTTATAGAAGCTAAAGTATACAACCCTAGCACGCAACACCACAGCACGCAACCATACCGCAGCCAGCTGCAGCAGCCAGCCGCCTTATGTAGTTGGAGTTATGTCTATATGTCGGGATCGAAAAAAAAAAGGAATGCACATGCAGAATATGGAGAGTGTGCATCAAGCTTTAACCATAGGACCGAGTCAGACCATGCATACAGGGAAGATGTATATACATGGAGGTGCTTATGGAGGTTGGACTAAAAATAAAAAACTTTTGCAGTATTCTTGTGGCTTAGTATTAGCGAACTCAACTCCGTTAGCACAGCAGCCCTTAAAATCATGGTCACCACCCTCGAGCTGACCTTCCTCGGCACCAGTTCCGCGCAGCCATCCGCGACGAGAAATCACCAATGTATCGCCGTTCGGATGGATGGAGACATTTGGTTATTCGACGCCGGTGAGGCCTCGCAGCACCAGTTGATGCGGAGCCGGTTGAAGATGGGCAAGCTCGAGAAGGTTTTCGTGACGCATATGCATGGAGTGAGTTTTTGAGCAGAGATTGCCCTGAGAAATGGAGAGATGGGAGAAAAACTGTCTCCGACACCGTCTTCTTTATTCCGATGCTCAGGATCATTGCTTTGGGCTCCCGCCCCTCCTGTGCACCATGACTAATAACATGAATCCCGGTAAAAGCGATGAAGTTGCAAGGTCGCCCGTTGAGATCTTTGGACCATCGGCGCTTCGGCGCTGGTTAAGATCATCGCTCAAGGTTTGCAAAAAAATGTCTGATTACGTTTGCAGGTTTGCAAAACAACTAGAACTGGTTTTGATAGGTAGTTTCTTTCTGCTGGCTCTTCCAGATGACTCACTCGCACCTCGGTAGCCAATACATTGTACATGAGCTCTTGCACCCCACGGATCCAATCGATACCGGCGACTCTACGGACCTTGAGAACCCTCTTCACCCCGATGAGATCCTTGGCCACAACATTCTCCTCGACCCGACTACCAACAGTTGGGACGTACTCACTACCGAGCACTTTTCCGTTGTTGCCGCCCCGATACTTCACTCCATCCCGAGCCTCGGCTACGTCCTTACGGAACACTCGATCCCAGGCAAGATCGACATTGCTTCGATCCAGCCCATTCTGACGCGCAACAAGGATGCGCTTCTGCGTGAGCAGGGTATCAAGAACCCAATGACCCTACTGCGGACCCTACAGTCCGGACAGGACCTCCGCCTTCCCGACGGGACCGTCATCCCAGCGCCGGCATCACGCCCCGGCCGGCGTGTCGTCATCCTCGGCGACACGAACGACCCGTCGCTCGTGGCGCCGCACGCGCGAGACGCAGACCTAGTAGTACACGAGGCGACCAATGCCAAAACCTTTTTGGATCCGCCAGAGTTGACGTACGAGGCCGCGGAGGAAAACGCGCGCGCGCATGGGCACTCGACACCGCAGATGGCCGGAAGATGGGCCAAGGGGGTGAACGCGCAGCGATTGGTGCTAACACATTTTAGCGCGAGGTACAAGGGAGACAATGGTGGAGAGGAAGGAGCGATGGGAGAGGGCCCGAGAGTGATGGAGGAAATCAGGCAGTTGGCGGTCGAGGAGTTTGGAGGGAAGGAAAGAGATGGAAAGGTGTTTTGTGCGAGGGATTTTTGGAGTATCGAGGTGCCGAGACGATAATGCCTGGATGGGATGGCTAATGGATTCTATTTACCCGACATTAATACCCCGGGCCTTAATCCATTCCTCAGATGTCGGGGATACTATTAGAAGCGAGTATAAAGTACTAACCATGGCTCGGGAGTATTGACCGTAAATTGAAAGAGCGGAGGAAGATGAATCTCCTAATGCATTTCCCAATGTAAACCGTTTTGAAGCTTTAGACAATATAATTAATTAGGTAGTTTTGTGTTGTCGTAAATCAATAAACTATTTTGAGCAACCGAATTGTAATTTATTTTTTATCATGGCCTTAATCCATTTCTTCGTCGCGAAGTGGAGGGTTACAAGAGTATAGCGATGCAGAACTGCAGAACCGCTATTACAACAGGCGCTGAATATTCGTGAAAAAAACGTTAGGGCCCATGCACCCAGATACTGCGGAACCGCTCATACAACGGCGCTGGCGATCCGTAGACAAGTGTTCACTCACCCAGACACAGCGATATCTATAAAAAAAATCTGGCGGGTCTTCATCAAGTAAAACGCTATGAGCGATTCTCGAAAGCCAAGAACCTGAACGCGGCGACGTTCTTTTTCGGCTCTTTTCTTTTTGTTCTTTTTCGGCTCTTTTCTTTTTGTACTTTTTCGGCTCTTTTCTTTTTGTTCTTTTTCGGCTCTTTTCTTTTTGTTCTTTTTCGGCTCTTTTCTTTTTGTTCTTTTTCGGCTCTTTTTTATTTAATTAAAATTATTATTACTGTTATTATTATTACTGTAATGTTTCAGTACACATGATAGGACGAGAAGGGGCGTTTGACGACGAACTGCTATGACTTCTGTATTTGTTCAGTGAGCGAAACTCAACCTATAAGACCAAAGCCCAATACCTATGTAATGCGCAAGATATAATGCTTTCGTAATGTACTCGAAGGATGTGCCAGTTCGCCGGGCTTTTTCTCCCTTTCCTCTAACTGTAATGAATAAACTGACATGTAACAGCCAACGCGTATATATTTATATATGAGCTTCAAAACTATCAGTGCAAATCATCAACGAATAAATAATATCATCAAAGTATTATTTCACATGAGGGAAAGGGTAGCGAGTATGTTGTTCGTATTTATATGTTGGCCAAATGAA
The DNA here is from genome assembly GCA_003990785.1 of Endogone sp. FLAS-F59071. NCBI lineage: Eukaryota > Fungi > Mucoromycota > Endogonomycetes > Endogonales > Endogonaceae > Endogone > Endogone sp. FLAS-F59071. The sequence goes on along the minus strand of RBNK01001823.1, from coordinate 7,242 downwards.
AGTACACGTCCAGGACCGCCATTCGCGTATGCGAAGGGGCCATTCTTTATTATACAAAAGAAAAAGCTGGGTGGGTGGGATGGTTTGCGAAGATGTAAATTTTTGAAACCTATGTAACATAGTTGAGTCATTCGAGGGAAGAATTGAGCCCAACAATTCTGATTAGAAAGGTCATAGTGGGCTATTTTGTTCAGTTTACAGACTTTTTTTTCTTTTCTTTTCATTTCTTTTCTTTTTCTTCTCACTGATTGCGATTTATTTATTTATTTATTTATTATATATATATTGTGGCAAATGTACCAATAACCGGTTGTTCGTTCATTCGTATGTACCAAGTGAGAATGCTCAGAATTATGGATGCAATATCTCCCTTTGCATATCCTTACTACAGCTTCGTGCTGTGCTCTTCAGGCTTTACTACGACTGATATTGAGATATTCCAAGACTCTGTGCAAACTGATTTATTCAGATAGAAATAGAGGGGGTATTTATACAAATTGAAAGACCAGAGAACAACTAATAAAGACTTCACTATGAAAATACAATCCAATCATTGCAAAGAATACATAATGACTCTGGTGGTGGCATTTTGCAGAAATAAAAGTCGTCAAGCAGAAATAAAAGTCATCAAGGACTAAAAATGGAAGGGTACAGAATGTTACGGTAACTCCTAAATCAAGCGTAGTACAAAATTCATAAAAATCAGTCAAGTCGGGGGTCGGCTATCACATCTGGGGGCTCAACTGGGAATGTCTCGTCCTCAAGACTAAAAGGTAAAAGAGCAATCTCTTCCTCTATGGCTTGACAGATTTGAGTGATTTCAGTAAGGGTCAATTTAGAAATGTCAACGGTTCTTCCATAAAACCTCAAAAGAAGCCATTCATAGCCCAGAAAAAGTGCATAAGTTTTGTCAACCATGTCTTTTACAAATTTGGACAGTACCGTTTCTTGTTTTCTATTTTTGCAGTGCAGACTTTGAGCTCGTCCTTGATGGAACTGGATCATAGTATCAGTTGCGTGATTTTGATGGCACAACCACTCATGGTACTGCTGGCTAAGTAGAAGGAGTCTTTCAGGGTCTTCCTCTTGGTCGAGAGGCATCCAGTCAATGGTCTTGGATTTCTTCATCAGTGCTTCCTTCATTGCTTTTTCCACGTTCTTCTTTGGGCTGCGTTTGTTGAGCATGATAGATCTTAACCTTGCTTCGGTAGACTGGGGTAGGGAGGATAGAACCGTTGAGTTTCCTGAGCCAAATTGTGCTTTCTTTTATAGCCTGTACGTAGTATGGACCTTCCCACTTCGATTGCAATTTAGCCGACCACGATGATTCTACAATGTTTCGATATATGAGGACTTGATCTCCGATATGCAAGGGGGTTGCATTTGCCTTCCTATTTTGATTCGTCTGCTGTCTCTCCTGTGCCTTGTCGATGAATACGGATGCCTTCTTTTGGATTAATTGTAGTCTGCTGATATCCTGTGTGACGTAAGCCTATAAACGATCGTCATACATTCCATTGTCTTTTTCGGGGTAGTGGAATTCTCAGTTTGGAGATCTCCCATACACAAGCTCGAAGGAGCTAAACTTTGTTGATGCTTGGCGAATGGTTCGAACTACAAAAAGAGTACTATCAAGATAATGGTCCCATGTTACTTCTTGATCGATAATCTTTGCCAAGATATTCTTGACTGTCTGGTTGGTGCGTTCAGTTTGACCATTTCCCTGTGGGTGGTACGACGTCGTTCAGATATGCTTGATATGATAAGTTCACTCGAGTTTCCTAATTAATTCGTTTAGAAACTCTGTGCCTTGGTCACTGGTTATTTCCTTTGGTACCCCATGTCAGCAGATAATATCGGTATGCAAGAACTTGTCTACTGTCTGTGCATCTGCGTCTTTGACTGCTATCGCCTCCAGATTTTATGAAGAAGTCTACTGCTAAAATAATATATCTTTTTCCCATTAATGTTACTGGCATAGGTCCCATGACGTCTATCCCGATATGTGAAAATAGCTCAGCCTTGATGGTTGCAGAAGCAGCTCGGAGCATGTCTTTCGCTCTTGCTCATTTTTGGCATGTATCGCAATTTTGCACAAAGTTGGTTATGTCATCTTACATTCCAGGCCACCATGCCGAATTCTTGAGTCAGTATAAAGTATTGTCCTGGCCTACGTGTCCAGATAACGGGTGATTATGTACTAATGATAAAATGTTTGATACGTCCTTCTCCTGAATTACTGGAATAATGTGTCCCTCCTTTTTATGGTATAATAAATTGTTCTGAATTTCGTACTGTCTGCTAGTGGTTAATAAAATGTTCTTCATCTAATCCTCCATATCTCCTCTAATTTCCCTCCTCGTCAACCAAATCACTAGATCGTAGTATAGCGTTGTATTCATTACTGCACTCCGCCTTGGGCATCCAATAATGGCATTCTGCTAAGTGTGTCAGCATTTTGATTTGTCTTCCCTTTTCTGAATTTCACTGTAAAGTCGTATTCTTGAAGCATCATGATCCACCGTGTATACATTCCACTTGGATCAGGTCTGTTGAACAACCATTTAAGCGCCGAATGATCTGTGATGACTTCGAAGTGTCATCCAATGAGGTAATATCTGAACCACTTGACTGCCCATATGACTGCGAGACACTCTAATTTGGTAGATTCGTAATTCTTCTCCGCACTGCGTGTTTCTCTACTTGCATAACAAATTACTTATTCTAAGCCTTTGGTATCATCTTGCGAAAGTATTGCTCCCACTCCTATTGTACTTGCATCGGTATAAAGCTTAAAAAGCTTCATCCAATTTGGTTTTGCTAATATAGGTGCAGTTGCTAGAGCCTTCTTTAATGCATTGAGCGCTTCTTGTTCGAGTTCACTTTGTTTTTTGTCGATTTCTACCCAATTGTAGCTTTTCATAAGAGTCGCATACAGAGGTTTGGCTAAGCTTGCAAAATTGCGTATGTATCGTCGGTAGTACAAGGCTAGTCCCAGAAAGGCACACATCTCTGTTCGGTTGGTAGGTTTCTTGAACTTGGTAACAGCTTTTACTTTGGCTGGATCGGTTCGGATTCCTTCTTTGTTGATGATGTGCCCGAGCATTGTAACTTTTTCTGCAGCAAATGTACACTTCTTTGGTTTCAAATAAAGGCCTTCAGTTCTCATTCGGTTGAACACTTCACGTAATGCCTTGATGTGATCCGGGAATGTTACTGTAAATATCGTAATGTCATCAATGTAAACCAATAATGTTTTTCCGACGAGATCTCTGAATATTTTGGTCATCATTTTCTGGAAGCTTGCTGGGGCATTCTTGAGTCCGAACAGCATTCATAGATATTTCCAATGATCTTGCGGTGTTATGAATGAAGCAATTTCCTGTGATTCTTCATCAAGTCCCATTTGATAATACCCACTAGTCATGTTGAGGGTTGTGTAAAGGCTTGCACGAACTGGTATCTTTGAGAAGGTGTCATCAATTCTTGGTATCAGGAAGGCATCTCCTTTAGTAATGTCATTCAGCTTCCTAAAGTCGGTATACATTCTTGGAGCAAAGGTTCCAGCTTCCAATCCTTTCTTGGGTGTGATAACATTTGGGAATCTCCATGGGCTGTTCGTCTCAGCAGCCATTCCTCCTTTGACCATATCATCGATTTCTTTTTGTTGCCATTCGATATATGCCGGTGGTGTTCGATACGGTGCACATTTGATCGGAGGGTGCCCTTGGACGTTGATGTGATAAAAATGCTTTGGCGGTTTCAGATTGATCTTCTTGAAGGTTGTTGCGAATATATCAGAGTATTCGTTGATGAGTTCCTATAACTCCTTCTTTTCTTCTTTGCCGAGCTGTTCCCCGAAAGTATATGCCTTCTTATTCGCTGTTTTGGGTGCATGCTTAAGTTCTGTTACAATTTTTGCAATATTCATTCTGGTAGATCCAAACCCTTTGTCTCCTCTGGTTGTTTCTTCGAGGTTAGTTACTTCCATGGCCTTGCCCGTCTAAATGGGTATAATTATTAGCTGTGCAATTCGATCTCCTCTGTAGAGTTTGGTTATGTTGAATCGATGTCGGTTGACAACTACAATCTTGATTTCGCCTATATAATCTGCGTCGATAACTCCTGCGTCGATCATAATTCCGGCAACTGCCAGGGAACTCCTTGGTTTGATTTGACCATAATGTCCATGAGGTATTTTTGCGGCAATTCCTGTTCCGACTACACATGATTCTCCTAGTTGCAATTCGATGTCTTTGACGGTAGAGAGGTCAAATCCAGCAGCCTGTTCACTTTTTCGTTCCAAGGGCTTGGCCTTCTGGTTAGTCTGTACAATTTGCATTATGAAGAATTCTTTTTGTTTGTCCTCATCATCACTTTCTATCATTTGTGAGCAGACTCCTCTTTCTAAGTCGACAGGTATTTCGTAACGTCATCCTTTCCAGGTGATTCGCATTTTGCATGCACCGAGGTCGATTACTGCTTGTACTTTCTTTAACTAGTTATTTCTGATGACAAGGTCATAGGATGTAGTGTCGACTACCATTGCTGATACTAGAATGATAAGTTTACCAAAGCGGATTGGTAATTCGTACACCTTGCCAAGCAGTGTTGCAACATGTCCGTCAGCTACTATGATTGTCATGGTTGTGGCTTCTTCGATCTGCCACCCGAGTCGGTCGAGCATCATCTTGCTGATAATACACCCTCCAGTGCCTGTATCGATAATGCATGGCATCGTGATTTCCTCGATCTGACATTGTGAATATGCTGATGAGTTTTGCGGTTCGTCGTCCTCCGATTGTTGTGTTGCATTGATTTCTACTACTTCATAACTGGGTTGTGCATCACTTATCCCTTTTCGGATTTGCTGCCAGAAGGTTGAGAATTCGGCTAGTTGTCCTATTTTGATCGAGATGGTCATGTCCTTCATTTCCTTCCATACATCTAGACCATATTTCTTGGATTTTCGCAGTTTGCATTCCTTGTTTCCTTCACTTGCGGGTGCTTCAGACATTGGCGTGTCTTCTTGGATAATTCGGTTTACTTCTTCTTCAAAGAGCTCATCTTATTCGTCACCATCGTATTCTCACTCTTGTACCTGTTGTGCTACCCGTGGAGTTTTTATCATATAGGGAGATCCTGTCTTTTTGGGACATCTGGGTTTTCGTTTTTCTTGTATAGCTAGTAATGCTTCCACCTGGCTGTACTCGTCTTCACTATTGAAATCTTCTTCTTCAAAGGTGACGACATTTATCTGGGTTCGTCCTTGGGTTCTTGATTGGGCGATTCTGCTTGTTTCTGTCATGCATCTTGAAGTGTAGTGCCCTTTTTCTCCACATCTCTTGCATACTCGTATGTCGGGTTGAGTGCAGTCTCTTGATGTATGCCCGTCTTGGTTACACCTGAAGCACCTTAAGTTGCCGATTGGATATGTATTTGATCCTGTCACAGGGGTTGGGTTTACTATAAATCGTTGGACCAGCCGCTATGCATCGATTTGTTTTTTAAGATCCAATATATGTGCAGTCATCTTGCTCATCTGTTCAATAAGATCATCTATGGCTGGGTCCTTTCGTGAAGCTGCTCCCCAGTTGACTGTTGCTGGTATGATGGTGGGTACAACCACTGGTATGGTATGGGTTTCTTGAAGGTTGTTTGGTAAGATCTGCTGCATTATGTCTTGACCCGGGTTTCATATGGCCCAATATCTCTGCACATAATCTACTTTTTGTGCATGATTTAGTCCGACCAGGCTGGAGTGTACTTGGAGGGCAATTTCTCGATGAAGTCCATTCATAAAGGATTGCTCTATGATGAGGTCCTGGTTGGCTGCCAGATACCCCGCGAGGTCTACCGCGTGTCATATCTTTGTGTGAAAGGCGAGAGGGCTTTCGTTCATCTCTTGGTACATTGATGCTAGTTGATCCTTCATGCTTTGCTATATGTCGGTGGTATGGTAGGTTTCTCTTAACCATGCGATGGCGTTGGTAAAGGTTACTAGGGCATCAGCTTCTACATTTGCCCCTCCTGCTTCTCTATTAAATCCTCCATTTGCTGCTGTAGCGGCTATTGCGGCATCATATGCAATCTTGGTGGGTCCTCGTAAGACTGCTTCTAGGACATTCACTTTTGCAATATTGTTGAACTATCGGATCATGTTGTAAATCTGCAAATCTTCGATGAACTTGATTACTGATTCAGCTAGTATATAACCAGTGAAGGTCGGTGGTCTTTCTGTCATTTCGTATGTGTTGTTTTCTGGTTCGTCGTCTGTTTCGTCATCAGATGATTCGTAAAATAATGCTTGAAGGTCATCGCCGAAATTGATAGCTGATTCGTCGTCTGATGATAACCCATCATGTACTGTAAGGGAGGCAATGGATTCTCTTGTCTCGCTGTAATTGCCGTCCAAAGGATCAGGTGTAATGAATTCTTCTTCCTCAGAGCCAGAACTGTTCGGTGATCTTCTTCATATAAAAAATGGGGGTGTCCTTCGGTGATCCGTTTTGAATGATGCTGTCTTCCACTATGGGTGCGCTGTCGTTACTTGAAGGGGGTAGTTCAGTCCTGCTTGAATGAGGATGTGAGAGTCGGTCTTTTGATAACTCTCCTGCCAGTCGACACCAAGATGTGGCAAATGTACCAATAACCAGTTGTTCGTTCATTCATATATACCAAGTGAGAATGCTCAGAATTATGGACGCGATATCTCCCTTTGTGTATCCTTACTACAGCTTCATGCTGTGCTCTTCAGGCTTTACTATGACTGATATTAAGATATTCCAAGACTCTGTGCAAACTGATTTATTCAAATAGAAATAGAGGGGGTATTTATACAAATTGAAAGACCAGAGAACAACTAATAAAGACTTTACTATGAAAATACAATCCAATCATTGCAAAGAATACATAATGACTCTGGTGGTAGCATTTTGCAGAAATAAAAGTCGTCAAGTAGAAATAAAAGTCATCAAGGACTAAAAATGGAAGGGTACAGAATGTTACGGTAACTCCTAAATCAAGCATAGTACAAAATTCGTAAAAATCAGTCAAGTCGGGGGTCGGCCGTCACAATATATATATATATGTATATATATATTTTTTTTAAATATTAAATTATCTACATAGCATCCCTCTTTTTCTTTTTCTTTTTTCTTTTTCTTTTTCTTTTTCTTTTTCTTTTTCTTTTTCTTTTTCTTTTTCTTTTTCTTTTTCTTTTTCTTTTTTTTTTTCTTTTTT
>RBNK01001822.1:0-13267 GCA_003990785.1 Endogone sp. FLAS-F59071 | reverse complement strand
GATCATTTATAAACTTATATTACATGAGATATTAGCAAATTATAATTAATCTGAAAAAAGGCATTTGTGTTTATTGATAAGGTGTAGGAGAGATAATGAATAAACTAAAATAAGAAGGCAAATGTGACCCTCTTGCATATTGGAGATCAAGTCCTCATATACTGGAACATTGTAGAATCATCATAGTTAGCTAAATTACAACCAAAGTAGGAAAGACTATACTATATACAAGCTATAAAAGAAAGTACAATTTAGCTTATGTAGAAGACTTAATAGTCCTATCCTCCCTACTTCTATCTATTAAAGCAAGACCAAAACCTATCATACCCAACCAATGCAATCACTAAAAGGATGTAGAAAAAGTAATCAAAGAAGTACTGATAAGGAGATTAGACTTGATCAACCTAGTTCCCCTAGATAAAGAGGAAGACCCTAAAAAACTCCTTACTCTGATATGGCAGTATTATAAATAGTTATACAATCAAAGCTAAGTTACTGATGCTATGATCTAGTTTCATCAAGGACATACTTGCTATCTTCAACATCATTTATAGAGATAGAAGATGCCATTATCCAAATTCAAAAAGAATATAGTCAACAGGACCTATACACTCTTTCTTAAATATAAATGAATTTTAGTCAGGTTCTATAGAAAGACTATTAATATTGCTAAACTTACTTATACAGAGATTGCTCAAATCTACCAAGCTATTGAAAATAAGATTACCTTACTTTTATCTAGTCTTGAGGACAAGCCTTTCCCAGTTAAGCCCCCAGATATGATGCTTGACCCTTAATTTATCTGATTTTCACAAATTTGGTACTATGCTCGATTTGGAGTTACTACTACCTCCTATCTTCTTCTATTTTTAGTTAGTGTTATTTTTAGTGAGTGATCTTACTACCAGCAATGAACCTAGTTTCTAGCAACTGATTTCATTTTTATTAATGAAATATTATTCACAGTTATCAAGTTATACTTGTAGTGAAGTTTTTTCTTAATTGTTCTTTAGTTTTTCAATTTTATATAAATACTCTCTTTATTTCCTATCTAAATAAATCAGTTTGTATAGAGTTTTGGAATATCTCAATATTAGTCATAGTAAAGCTTGAAGAGTATAGTATATTTAGCTATAGTAAAGATATGTATAGGGAGATATCGCATCTATAATTCTAAGCATTCTCACTTGGTACATTCAAATATGGAATAACTAGTTATTAGTATATTTGTTATACTATATATATATAATGAAATTTTAAATTTTTTCTTTTATAGTTACTTATTCTTTGATTAATTTTTAATTTAATAATTTAATATTTATAAAATAAAATAAATAAGATTTATAAGTTAACCATACTATAACTTAGTTTTAGTATATTTATATTTTTAAGTTAAGTATGTTATACTAGGTTAGCTTGTATAGAATACTAATATTTATTTAGCTCAGTAATATAGTATAGGATATAGTCCTAATATTTTATGAAATTTAAATCTTATTTTCTTAATTTTTCAGAAGACAGTCACATAGTGTTTTATAAATAGAAAAAAAATTTCAGCTTTGATAAAATAGAGTAATATTTAATAAAAGTTATAAATGAAAGGTTTGTTTCAATTAGTAATATATTAATTATTTTATTAATAATTTAGTATTGAATTCTAGAATATCAATTTAGCATTAAATTCTAGAACATTAATTCATTATCTTATGATCAATAAATATTACATAGAGGATCATACTCTTTTCTCTAAGTCCTAAATATTATAATATCAATATTAACATACCACCAAAGAGAAGAGCTGTATATCTTACAAAATTAACAGTAAATAAGTATAAATAAATTACTGATTAGAAGGCTTAAGTAGATAGTATAAACTTAGATAATGTAGAGAAAAGTATTATACTATCTTTTGCAAATAAGAATGAGGATAAGTAGGATGAAATTATAGCTAAGAGTGAGAGTAAAGTAGAGTGGGATAAAGATATTAAGAAGTATAATTAGAATGAGCCTCTTACTAAGATAAAATCAGCAGTAATTGAGAGTAGATCTTACTTGTATACATCTTATACAAGCTTATTACAAGCAATAAAATACTATCAAAAGATATGAGCCAAGACTCTAAAAGCTGCTGCAGTTAGTTCAAAAAATATTAAATATTATTTTTAACTAGTATTTGAATATGAGATAGAACTTGATATAAAAGCTGATATAGAGATTAGCCTTGTTGATATAAGTGATAATGAGGAAGAGAATGAGAAAGACAATGAGGTCACTGCTGAGAGAGAGATAATTATTGAGATTGAAAACTATCTTGCTAATAGAAAGATTAAGAAGACTATTACCTCTAAAGAGCAAGCTAAACTTCAAGCTGTTCTATAATATCTATATTTGTAACAGACTAGAATAACTAAAAGTAAAGCAAGTAAGTTAGTAGCAACAATAAATAGCAAAACACACTATTAGAGTCTCTACCTTATCTGCTGGATAAAAGAGTAAAAGACTAATAAGAAAATTATACTATTATATAAAGGCAAATACTCAAAGATAAAAAATCTATTAGCAGATAGTGATATTTATTTACAAATCAGTTCCTGGCTATGTAAGTATTATAAGTTTGATATGACTCTACAAATGCTTCTATAATATTATTCTATATACTCTTGAAGTTTCAATAAGAAAAAAAATATTAGTAAAAAAATAGTAGTTTGATAGCTTTGAGCACTTAGTTGGATATACTTAGAAGTTAAGAAAGATATCTATATTGATAGCTATAAGTATGCTGATATAGTAGTTTATCGAACTAGATTTCTACAGCAGATGTAAGAATATGAAAAATATATGATTTGCATAAAAGATATTATACTAGATATTCTTAAAACTTCCTTATCTACTATCCTTCATCAAAATAAGTACTCCTTGATATTCTATACTCATAATGAAAGTATTTTCTACTTAAATAATAGTTAATAAGTTATCTAGCATCTTAATAATGAAATACTATTAAGAAAAAAAAGTAGAGGGAAGATTAATTATAGTTAGTAAGTTTCTTTCAGAGATTGATAGATCATTGAGACTTACTTGAGAAGATAAAATAAAGCTAGAAGCTAGGAAGATTATCTATCTAGAAAAAAATTATGATGGATACTAGACTGATAAGGATATTGCTAAGTAATTCAAAAAGATAATTATAATTTATAAAGAGAAGTTTTCTAACTATGATACTCTATGGGCCTTTAATAACTTTTTAAATTATAATTACTTTCCTGGGGATACACTGCTAGTGAGCAGAATGAACCTTAGATCTGGAGGAAAGTAAACTTTACCATAAGATATATTCTTTAATAGTTAGAGGCAGAAAATGGTATTTCCTGATAACTATCCTAATAAAACTCTAAAAAGTCAGGCAAAGAGTATAAGACAGGTACTGGTGAAAAGAGATCTTTAGCAAAAGAGTCTCTTAAAGACATGTAGGGAATATAAGATAGAAAATGAGAAAAATTCCACAAGACTTACCTGCTATGCAAAGTATATTTTAGAATTATAATCTGATTTACAAAAGCAAAAGTCTCTACTAGTAGAAATTGCAGAAGAAGAGGGGTAAAAGATCATTTTCTATCCAAAATTCCACTGTAAATTTAACTATATAGAGATGTATTAAAGAGCAGCAAAGTGCTATATATATGAGAACTGTAATTATACCTTCAATAACTTTTAAGTAATAGTGCCAGCAGTACTAGAATCTATAGGAATTGAGTTGATTTAATAATTTGTAAATAAAGCATTTTGATATATAGATACTGTGATAGAATATTTTATAATGATACATATTTTAATCATATGAGATCACAGTCATATGACCCTTAATAACATTAAGACTCTTAATATTATTAAAACTCTTAATATTATTAAGATCTGCAATCACACTATAATCTAAAATAGTACTCTGATCTGATATATTATTTTATTATTTAATTATATTATAACCTGATATACTATTTTATTATATCTTAACCAATTAATTTATATCTTATATTTAGTCAAGCTAATCAAAAATTTGAGTAGTAACCTAAGTAGCTGCCTATATAGTACCTTGTAATTTCTTATAAATACCTCTCTCACAATTAACAATAAAATTCAGACTGCAACTAGCTAAGAAAAGCTTATAATAGACAATCTAAGGAATGCTAAAGCCTTACTTAAGGAGTGAGCAATTGGGATAGTTTCAAGATTTTAACAGATATACACTTTATTCAATTGATTGCATTTAAATTCTTGCCAGTTAACACTTATATAGATACATTACTCTTCTTAAGATGCTACTACATAAACTGCTAAGACCTCTGAAACATATTTTCTACACTTACTTAATATCAAAGTATTTAGCTATTAATATATTTTAGTCTGCCACAATTGGTGCTAACTGGCAGAAAATCAATTGACACCTTGATCAATTTATTATCTATATTGTATAACTGAACTTGCTAAAACCCATAGTAGAAGATAAAAGCAAGAACAGCACTACCACTACCACTACCCGCATTACTATAGCTATCTAGGAGAAGACTTTAAGAGGATGAAGAAATCATATCAGATAGACTATCTATCTTTTATAGATATACTAAGGAGTATATTTGAGAATTCCTAGATGATTTGAAGAGTTACTTTACAGCTAAAGGATTAGCTAATACTTGATAGATTACTATCCTGGCTGTCCAACTTAGAGAACAAGTAAGAGAAATATATCGCCTAGCTTTAACAGATGTAGCAGCTACCAGACTAGGAGGATTGCTTATCACAGCTGCTGCAGCAGCTGGAAATAGAGCTATACTTGTATAATTAGTTATCACTCAATAGGACACTATTAGAATCTAGTTAGAAAAGAAATATTTTACTGAATAGAAATAAGAATTGATTAAGGAGCAACTATTCAATATAAAGATGTTAATCAACTAATGCTCAGAGGATTAGATTACTACCATCAATCAGTATATACAACTTTGTAGAGAAACTAGCTCAGTCATGTGAGAAATGGTATTTATAAATGGCTTACCTGCTGATCTCTAACATCATATTAAAAGGTTTGGCTTCTGAAGGATAGAAGAGAAAGTCAGAATAGTACAAGCCTTTTGGGACACTGAAGTAGGACACTCTGCATTCTTATATAATAAGTTACTATATGACTTATATAGGAAATTCAACACTGGAATACTTATAGTCCAAATGGTATCAGCATCAGCCAAACCATCCAAGGAGGATACTATTAAACCAACAGTTATAGCAAAAACAGATAAGACAACACACAAAGATGAAATGGAAAAAATCACCAAGATGTTCTCTGAAATAATAGTCTATATTGCTAATCTTAAAGCCAAGGTAATCTACTAGAACAAGTAACCAAGAGAAACCTATATTGTCAAAGAACAAAATAAGACTAAAATGAATTGTTTCCTCTATAGAAGATGTAGTTATTTTGCCAAGAATTGCCAAACTAGAAGTTGGAAGGAAGGTCAGAAGAAAGAGGAAGATAAGAAAGCTAACCATGCTAATGTAGTACAGGAAATCGAAGAAGAAGATGAAGAATTCAGTAAGGAATACTTGGAAGCCTACCCCATCAAAGCAGTTAGCTGCACTGCTACTAGGAAAACTCTTTACCCAAGGAAGAAACTGACTCAAGTACCTGAAGTTGTTATTGAGAAACCTAAGAAACTAATGTAAAGATAATAGCTGAATGAAGATCAATAGGATAAAGCCTTCAAGCAGATAATGCAACCTGGTAAGACAGTTATTTCAACTACTAGAGATGAAGAAATGATGGATCAAGAGGAGAACAAAAAAAAGAAACCTAAAAGAGTTAGGGAATTCAAATATAACCTCTGGTAAGATATTACCAGTCAGAAGGCCAATATTACCTTCAAGCAACTCTTTCAGATTACACTATCAACAAAGCAGAAGATAAAGATATAGATTACCAAAACCAAACTAACTATCTGATTTGAGAAAGTTAACACTGCTGAAGAAGAAGAGGAGTGAATCTATACCTCATCCACCTATGCATAATATAACATTGGAGGTTTAGCATACTTAGTTATTATCAACACAGAAGCAGAAGTTAGTATTATCGCCAAGCATTTCCTAGACTGCTTAGGATAAGATATTGATGAACCTGCCACCTCTACCTTAGTTGTCACAAGTAGAAAAAGCAGTGTATCTTTAGAAGTACTTTAAGAAGTACCAGTCTAGTTTAGAACAAAAATCATACCTATCAGAATAATTATCACCAATGTACAATTCTATAATACTGTCTTAGGCAACAGTTAGTTAAAGAAAGCTAAGGCTAGAATTAACCTAGATATATAGAGATTAATCTTCATTAACTATAGAAGGAAGTTCAGTATACCCCTGGATATTCAGAAAGAAGTAGTACTGAAACTCATCTAGAGACTAGAAGATGAAAGTAATATGGATAAAGAAATAACTTCTAGATAGGTATACCTCAACATAGTAGAAGAAGAAGAAGCTAACATAGTAATCCATAGTGAATATTACCACTTAACACTCTTAGAAAAGAACCAGTTAATTGAATACAACATGAGGAATATAAGATGTCCATTTTATGAACAATGTATCTATAGTGCTAAAAGGATGTGCACTTATTGATATAAAGTTAATACTTTACTAGGATACTTTGGAGATACATCTACCACCCAAGAGAAGGATTAAGAAACCAAGATTATCACAGACCTGTCAAAGGACCCCACTCCCAATGAATCAAGGATTATACAATAGAAGGAACTTTCATCTGTTTGCAAATAATATTGAAGAAGTTTGGGATTGCTTCTGGATAAATATTGGATATATTAGCAAAGGACACCTTTGAGGAAACTACAACATCTATTTACAAGAATATTATTGAGACAAAGTCAATTCCTATAATCTTTGAGAATGTGAAAATTGGGTTAGATATCTAAATAAGCCATATGATATCAACTACTATGGAACTTAGAGAGAACACTATAATCAAGAACAAAAATAGACTATACCTGAAGAAAATGAAGATAAGGAAATACCTGATGAATAGGATGATGAAGTTTATACTACTCAGATTATAAAGGAGTTTCTTCTTAACCATCTGTGAGGAAGCATCTGATAATACTAATCTATGTTGGACTTAGGAATCTTCAAGTATGTCACAAGGTTTCTAAGATATCAAAAGTACTTTGTTTCTTTATAAGAATATTAATTATGATTTTCAGACTTATAGTCTTTAGTACTCTTGATGTGTGTAGGAGGGGGTGAGATCTTTAGCTCTCAAAGGGATCTTGAGTATATACTGCTATTGAACTCAGTTGTCAGAAGGTTGCGAGAATAGTGTAGAGCTTTAATTTAATGAGTCTGCAACTATCTGCATTATGCAAGCCTCTTGAGGTTCCAGCTCTTGTAGAGATTTATATAAGATCAATATATTGCATATAAGGGTTGTGAAGGGAAGTTAAGAAATTGAACTGATAGGAATAATGATATTTATTGAATAAAGAATTGAGGGGGTATTTATACAAAAGATCAGATAGTACTACTATAAAGGTAGCTGTCTAAGATAGTACTTCTAATAGCAGTAATACTTCAAAAAGAAATACTAAAATAAGTAATACAGTAAAAGGTAATACTGTAAAAGGTAATAATCAAAAAGGAAATTACTAGAGATTATAATTTGATAAAAGGAAATACTATATAAAGTATTACTGAAAAGAGTAATGCTAAGATAAGTAATATAGAAAAAGGAAATGCTTCAATAGGTAATACTACTAAAGGTATTTCTGAATATAGTAATACTACAAAAGAAATTTCCTAAAACAGAATTTCCTCATTGAGTAATTCCTCAATTAATAATACTCTATTTAGCAATACCTCATTCGATATTTCTAATTCAGGAACTACCATATCAGGTAATTCTATTTCAGATATTTCTTCAAGAGGAAATTTCTCATCTATCTCAGTTTGACTAGATGATTCTGAGTTTTCTCTATTCAAGAAGTTTAAGATAATGTAGGTACTATCTTGAAGGTATTTCTCCTTTATGACTTCTAGTATTCTGTCTAGTTGTTCTTCAGGAATTCTATCTCATTTTCTAAGTAAGAGTGTTCTGATCTGGTTGATTGCTTGTGGCTATTGTTTGAAAAAGTGGAATATTCTTCTTCCTCTTTCGAATTCGATATCTGTTAATTCTATTTAGTTCTTGGCTTCAATAAGGTTAGGTATTAATATATTGTCAGTAGCAGTAAATAAGGCATAACCTATTTGGTAGTAAGCTGGATATTGTTTGGAGATATTGAATGTTTTAAATATATTAATATTATCTCATAAGTATTATACTATGTCATTATTATCTTCCAACATGACTTTGATATATACTCAGTCAGTTTCATAGTGTTATTGGCTGATTGCTTCATCGATTAAAGTTTCTACTTCGTCTATATTCAGAGGTAGGGGTTCTTGATGATGAGCAGTGTTGTGGCAGTTGTCTCCATTATAGGGAATAACTCTGAGTCCAGTTGTAGTTCTAATGGCAGACATGGTTGTTTATTATATTTCTGCAAGTATCTTGTTGATACTTTTTATATATCACTCTTACACAGATACCTGCCAAAGTTAGAGCTTTATTCCAGAATGATGATAAAGATAATGAACCTATCCTAATCAAAGAAAGTAACTCAAACTCAGAGGAAGAAATCATTGACTTAGAAGAAATAATTTACTCTAACAAACATATCAACATGTGATATTGGTAGTGGAAGGACTTATGGTAGAACCTACCTCAAGATACAACTTATGAACAGTAGAAGAAACCTAATATCCTTACCTTCGAAGAAGTATTTATAGTTAAAGAAAAGAAAATAGCAACTTAAGTTAAGAAACTAATAGAAAGTATAACTATATCAAAAAGAAAAACTAAAGGAGCTGTAGGTTATAATCTATATACAGATAAAGACTACACTCTGGAACCAAAATCATCAGTCTTCATGAAAACTGGAATCACTATTGCTCTATTATCTAGACAATATATATAAGTATAGGCAAGAAGTAGACTTTACCACAACTCTAGAATAGGAGCCTTCTCTGAACTAATAAATGAAGACTATAGAGGAGAAATTGAAGTCAGATTAGTCAACTATAACCATAGTCAATTCAAAGTATACCAAAGAGATCGAATTGCTCAAATGGTGATTATCAGATATGAACAGCAGCCACTGAAAGAAGTAAAAGACTTAGAAGAAACACAAGATAGAAAGAAGAGATTTAGATCTACCAGACAAGTAAATGTGATAATAAAAAGACTGGATAACTAGAAGAATACCAAGAAGTATATCTATTTCTCAATAAAAATCTGTTACCAAATCAGAAGAAGCAGCTATGAGACTTACTAAAGAAGTATGAGGATATTATTACAATCAGCTTCAAGGATCTTCTAGACCAGACCTTTTTCACTTACTATATCGATATAAAAGATACCAAACTAATCAAGCAAGCACCTTATAGGTTACTAGCCAACTACTATAACTTTATATGAAAGCATGTTCAAGAACTACTAGAGTTAGGAGTAATTATATAATTGAAGAGCCCCTGAGCATCGCCTATCAGCATAGTACCAAAGAAAGATAGATAGAGAATAATTATTAACTACTGCAAGTTGAACTCAGTTACCAAAAAGTATGCATATCTAATTCTATACTCAGAAGACTTACAGAATATATTAAAGAAGATGCAAATCTACTCAACTCTTAACCTGTGGGCAGGATACAACCAAATTGGAATGATACTGGAAGCATAGAAGAAATCAGCATTCATTATACTGTTTGGATAATACAAATTTACAAAGATGTCCTTTGAACTCTACAATATACCTGCTATCTTCCAAGCTATAATGAAAGAGATTTTTTATGACCTAATTAGATATGAAGTGATTGTGTATATTGACAATATCAACATCTATGCTAAGACCTTTGCAGAACATATGGTAACTCTAAAAGAAGTATTTAAATAACTTAGAAAATACGGATTGAGAATCAAGCTAATGAAATACTACTTTGGATAAAAGAAGATTGAATATCTTAGATTTATAATCAATAGAGAAGAAATCTATCTAGATTCCAAGAAGACTGAAATCATTAAAGCCTTTCCAACCTTGTAGGATAAGATAACCTTAAGAGGATTTTTAGGACTGGTCCAGTTCTATAAAAGGTTTATCCTTAGATACTCCAAAATTGCTATACTCTTATATTGTGATGGAACATTTTGTGACGACATATAATTTGATCACAGTCATGTGACTTAAAGTATTACTGAGACTTGAAGTGTTACTGAGATCTGCAATCACATTATAACCTAAAATAGTATTTCAATCTAATATATTATTTCACCACCCAATTACATTATAACCTGATATATCATTTTATTATATCTTAGCCAATCAATTTATACCTTATATTTAGCCGAGCCAATCAGAAATTTAAGTAGTAACCTAGATAGCTGCTCATATAGCACCTTATAATTTCTTATAAATACCTCACTCGCAATTATCAATAAAATTCAGACTGCAACAAGCTAAGAAAGCTTATAATAGATAACCCGAGAGATACTGAAGCCTTACTCAAGGAGTAAGCAATTGAGATAATTCGAGATTCTAACAGATATACTTTATTCAATCAATCGCACTTAAATTCTTGCTAGTTAATACCTACATCGACACATTACTCTTCTTAAGATGCTACCGCATAAACTGCTAAGACCCCTAAAGTATATTTTCTGTACTTGCTCAACTTTGAGTATTTCGCTGTTAATATATTTTAGTCCATCATAATATATATTACAGGGAAAGGGAAGAGCATGAGAATAGATGCTAGCTGCACAAACTACCTTTAGTCTAATCAAGGAAGCACTTACCTATATACCAGTAATAGCAAGGCCAGATCTCACAAAAGTATTCAAGTTATACACAGATACATCATCATTTGGACTTAAGGCAATCTTGGTGCAAGATGATAAAGATGGAGAACATGTGATTGCTTATGCAGAACAAGCCATCCATAGAGCAGAATCTTCCTATAGAGCTACTCAGTTAGAATATGTAGCAGTTGTTTGGGCTGTATAGCACTTCTGCCACTTTCTGATTAGAAAGCAGTTCACTCTGATAATAGACTACTCAGCTCTCAAATGGCTCTAGAACAAACCAAACCTGATAGAAATATATATACAATAGCTAGCTATACTATAGGAATATGATTTTACAATATAATACAGAAAAGAATAAAATCATCAGAATATAGATACTCTCTTACACTTATCTTAATTTATCCAAGATCAATACTCTGAACTAAAAAGAATATATCTACTTAATAGATACTAAACTCTATAATAGATATTTAGATTACCTCAGTAATCTAACCTTTACTGAGATAATGAATGAAAATGATCAATGACTTATATAGTATAATGGAACATTTTGTGATAACATATAATTTGATCATATAAGATTACGAGTCATGTGACCCATAATAACACTGAAACTTGAAGTGTCACTGAGACTTGAAGTGTTATTGAGATCTACAATCACATTATAACCTAAAATAGTATTTCGATCTGATATTTTATTTCACTGCCCAATTATATTATAACCTGATATATCATTTTATTATATCTTAGCCAATCAATTTGTATCTTATATTTAGCCGAGCTAATCAGAAATTCGAGTAGTAACCTGGGTAGCTGCCCGTATAGCACCTTGTAATTTCTTATAAATACCCCACTCACAATTATCAATAAAATTCGGACTGCAACAAGCTAAGGAAGCTTACAACAGACAATCCGAGGATACTGAAGCCTTACTCAAGGAGTAAGCAATTGAGATAGTTTTGAGACTCTAACAGATATATTTTATTCAATCAATCACATTCAAATTTTGCCAGTTAACACTTATACTGATACTCTTCTTAAGGCGCTACTGCATAAACCACTAAGACCCCTAAAACATATTTTCTGCACCTGCTCAACTCTGAGTATTTTACTATTAATATATTTTAGTCCATCACAATTGGTGCCAACTGGCAGGAAATCAATCAACACCTCAACTGATTTGTTACCTATACTGCATAACCAAACTTACTAAAACCTATAGTGGAAGACAAAAGCAAGAATGACACTACTACCACCACCGCCCGTATTACTACAACTACCTAGAAGAAGACCTCAAGAAGACGAAGAAACCATGACAGACAGACTACCTACCTTTTATAGTTATACTAAGGAATATGTTCAAGAATTCCTGGATGATTTGGAAAGTTACTTTGCAGCCAAAGGAATGGCCAGCACTTGATGGATTCCTATTCTGGCTACCCAACTTAGAGGACCTACAAGAGAAACATACCATGTAGCCCTAACTGATGCAGCAGCTACTGAACTGAGAGGATTACTCCTTGCAGCCACCATAGTAGCCGGAAATGGAGCTATAGCAGTAATAATAGCTACCACTCATTGGGACACTACAAGAGCCTGGTTAGAGGATAAGTATTTTACTGAACAGAAGCGAGAATCAATCAAAGAACAGCTATTCAATATGAAGATGTCAATCAACCAGTGCCCAGAAGATTGGGTTACTACCATTGATTAGTATATACAACTCTGTAGAGAAACCAACCCAGTTGTACAAGAAATGGTGTTTATGAATGGCTTACCTGCAGATCTCCAATGCCATATCAAGAGGTTTAGCCATCAAAGAATGGAGGAGAAAGTCAGGATGGTACAGGCCTTTTGGGACACTGAAGCAGGACACTTGGCATCCTTATATAACAAGTTACCACAAGACTTATATAGGAAATTCAGCACTAGAATACCTGTAGTTCAAATAGTATCTGCATCAGCCGAACCATCTGAAGAGGATACCATTAAACCAACAGTCATAGCAAAAATAGGAAAGACAACATATGAGGATGAAATAGAGAAAATTACCAAGATGTTCTCTGAAATGACAGCACATATAGCTGATCTTGAAGCCAAGGTAATCCGCCAGAATAAGCAACTGAGAGGAATCTTTGTCACTGAAGAACACAATAAGACTGAGATGAATTGTTTCCTCTATGGAAGATATGATTACTTTGCTAAGGATTATCAAACTAGAAGTTGGAAGGAAGGATGGGAGAGGGAGGAGGAAAAGAAGGCCAACTATGCCAATGTAGTACAGGAAATTGAAGAAGAAGATGATGAATTTAGAGAAGAA
>RBNK01001821.1:0-13268 GCA_003990785.1 Endogone sp. FLAS-F59071 | reverse complement strand
AGCAATGCTCATGCAATAGGTATTTTGTGAGTATTAGAAGCACTATGTGCATCTGGCAAGTTGAGCACCTTGGGTGCATTGGATATGTTGGTGTGTTGGGCACATTGGGTATATTGAACATGTTAGGTACATTGGATATTTTGAGATGTTAAGTATGTTAGGTATGCTAAGTGTATTGGGTATGTTGGGCATATTGAGTGTGTTATGCTAGGTATGTTGAGTGTGTATGCCAGATAATATCTAAATGATTACTCAAATTGGTATGATCTATCTTGACAATGATTTATTGAATTAGATCTGTGATTATATTCAGGTTAGAAGAAGAGATCAGGTCTACTGTACAAGTCTGGAATATAGACTAAATCAATTTGAAAATAAATAAATAAATAAAAAGTACTAGAGTAGAGTAAAGCAACTTCTAAGAATAGAATAAGTGATCTGAAAGAATAGAACTAAAGAGCTCACAAAGCTACACTTGAGAAAGAAATGTTGATTTAAGATAAGGATGTGAAACTGTTAACTTATTAATTATAAAAATCAAGATCTACTTGATACCTATATACTGATTTCTATTAAAATATAAATATTGTACTTTTTTTGCATATTAAGGTTTTTTAGCTTTTAATAAAATATAAAAACTACTATAAAATATCTTTTAAGAATTGACTTTTTTCAAAATATAAAATAAAGAAATGCATAACTTTGCATTCACAAGCTTGCATTTTGCAAGCTTGCATTTTGCAAGCCTATATTTTGTAAGTACAAGTATATTTTACAAGTACTAAAGCCTATATTTTGTTGAAATTTGATCTTTGAATGTATGTGTTTTTGAAGGTAAAGAGCACACTAGCTCATGAAGCCAAATATGCGTGTATTTATTAATGCTAATATATGATTGGTCGATACAGATAAAGATCGTCTAAGCCACAATTGAGTGACGTACAATCGATCATTGATGAGAGAGAGAGATATAATAAGCTAATAATTTCAACACTTCCCCTGCTTGACATATCTCGATAAAAAAAAAAATGTTCAACTGTACATCACGAATGGCATCTATGAAGTATATTTACTGCAAATAACTATATGTAAAATACTACTTGAGTAATAAGAATGACATGATAAAGAAAATAAAAGTTTTTTGAAAGAGAAAAAAAGTTAGTTATATAAGCCCATTTTTGCAATCAACATTTTAAGTCTAGGTTGTGCAAGTAGCTTGGTTAATACATCAGCAATCATTTCATCTGTCGCCATATAAATGATATCTATCACCTTTGATTCAACTTTCTCTTGAATAAAGTGGTGCTAAATGTCAATATGCTTTGATCGAGCATGATTAATTGGGTTTTTGGTGAGGGCAATTGCTGATTGGTTGTCTTCAAATAAGGTTGTCATACAATTCTGTAAATATCCTAGCTCATCTAATAGGGTGCATAGCCAAATGGCTTCTCTCGTCGTATATGCTAATGCCATATATTCTGCTTCAGTTGTTGATAGGGCAACGGTTGGTTAGTGCTTACTTGACCAGCAGATGGCTCCCCCTGATAGGTTGAAGATATACCCTGTAGTTGATCGTCATATATTAATATCTCCTCCCCAGTTGGTATCACTGAAACCGATCAGTTTTAGATCCTAATCATATCTAAGGCACAGCTTATAATTGGCTGTTCCTTTAATATATCTTAATAGTTATTTGAGGGCATGGTAATGTTCTTGCATTGGATTGGCTGAAAATTAACTGATGATGCTAATAGTAGTAGCTAGATCAAGTCTTGTCCCGATTATCAGGTACATTATGCTACCAATCATTTATCTAAATAGATTTTGGTCTGTGGATTTTCCCCCTTCAGTTTTGAGTTGAATAGATGGATCAAGGGGTGTACTGATTGGCTTGGCATCCATCATGTTAAATCTTATAATGATTTGATTGGCAAAGTGACTTTGATCAATTGTGATTGTATGTGTTTTTTGATCACGCATGACTCAAATACCTAGAAAATATTTAATTTCACCATAGTCTGTCATATCAAATGTGTTGCTAAGCTCCACCTTGAATTTGTTCATCGTTTCCATCGAATCAGCCAGAATTAGTAGATCATCAACATATATGGCAATAATTATCAGCGATTGATCATCTTGTCTTCTTCTTAGATAAATGCTGTGATCTGATTATAGTCTTGTAAAATTTGATTGGCTGAGGTAGTTGTCAATCTTCTGATTCTATATACGAGGTGATTGCTTTAGTTCATACAATGATCAATTGAGCTTACATACAGCTCTCGGTGATAGCTCCAATTGGTCAATTCTTTCAGGTACCATCATATAGATCTCCTCATCAAGATCGCTATTCAGGAATGCAGTTTTTACATCTATTTGATGAATTTCTAAGTTTAGGACTGCACTGATCGATAAAAGTACTCTGATCGATGTGAATTTCACTACAAGAGCAAATGTTTCATCATAATCAATTCCTTGCTGTTGTGAATATCCCTTGGCAACTAATCTCGCCTTGTACCTGGCAACCGATCCATCAGTGTTAAGCTTCTTTTTAAATACCCATCTACATCCAATCAGCTTGCATCCCACAGGCACCTCAGGTACAATCGTCCACATGTCATTATTCTTAAGTGATTTAAGCTCTTGATTGATCGCTTCCTCCCAAAGCTTTGTATCAGGTAGGGAAATTGCTTTCTTGTAGGTCATTAGGTCATCGGTTGATTCAATTAAATTAGCTTCTGGCATATGATCTTGCCAAATTTGTAGGACTTCAGTATCTATCAATTGTTCGATTAGCTCCTAGGTATTGTCGTCATCATCATCATAGCCTAGCCATTTTACCAGATATTGCCTTTTTTCATCAATCTTGCATTCTCCAATGATCGCTTCAATGATATATTCTTGATCTTCTAGGTTAACGATTGTTGGGGATTTTAATATAATAGATTTATCAAATGTGATGTTGTGGCTGATCTCTATCTTCCTATTGGTTAGATCCTAAAGCCTGTATACCTTCTTTTCATCATGATAGCTAATCATTTTAAGCTTTTTGGATTGGGGCACCAGTTTCAACCTTTTTTCTTTGCGAATATGCATATATGCGTCAGCCCATATGACATATAAGTTACTAATATCAGGTTTGTGACTGTGCCATAATTCAAATGGTGAAGCACTCTCCTTATTGGCTCGCATTGGCAGTCAGTTGCGTAGATATGTAGCACTTGTGGCAAGTTCAGCTTAAAGTTCGTCAGGTATGCCAGCAGTGATTTTGATGGCCCAAATCAACTCCATCAATGTCCGGTTATATCATTCGGTAACACTGTTTTGTTGCGGCATATCCAGCGTCATCATTTTATAATGGGTTCCATTTTTGATTAAAAATTCGCGCATCTTAGTATTTACATACTCTCCCCCTCCATCGGACTGGAGAATCTTCAGTTTTCGGCCCGATTGCATTTCGGCAAATACCTTGAATGCCCAGAATCGATCAAATGTATTACTTTTATTATCAATAAAATATGTTGTGACATAGCGAGTGGCATCATCGATGAATGTTAATATATCTTTTGCTCCATTGACTGATGGCGTAGGCATCGGCCCGCACAGATCTGAGTACATCCTTTCGATAGGCTTCATTGATCGATTTTTCGCATATCCAAAAGGCTTGCAGTGCGACTTCGCGTGTTCACACCTGGTACATATTTTGATTTGCCGGTCGACAGCCGCACATCTCCGAGCCCTATGACAAATTTGTTAATTGATTGCAGAGTATTTCGGCCCAAATAGCCCAGCCAGTGATGCCATAATGTATAGTCATCAATCTTGGAATCGGCGATGTTTGCTTCTAGCTCTAGTGATGTCGATAAATGAAATAGGTCGCCATCGGCTTGTCCGATTTTGATTTTCTCGTAATCCATGCCAATTTTAATTACTAATCCATCACTTTTGAAGGTTATATCATTTCCATCATTTATCAATGCCCACATAGATATTAAATTTCTGGTGATTTCTGATATATATAAAATGTTCTGTAATTTTAGCTCGTCATCAAGCTCAATCATCCTAATGTGCATGGTGCGTAGCTTCTCATTCCCTACACACGTGACCAAGCTGTCATGCTCAGCCACTGTCTTAAAAATCTCCCATTGGTTGAACATATATTGCGTAGTGCCTGAATCGATGATAGCACCAATTGCCAGATTTGCTTCGACTCTCGGTTTAGCCTTTTCTTTTTCTGTTTTTACCCAATTGTTGAATTTGTTGCATTGGAATATTCTATGTTCTCCCTCACAGACGTAACATTTCCGAAGATATCCTCGAAAATTCCTGCCTCGATGGGCTCCACGATCGCCGCCTCGGTCGCCTCTGTTATTATGATGACCTCCTCGATTGTTTCCATTATTGTTATTATAGCCTTGGCCTTGTCCGGCACTTCCGCCTTGATTGCCGTGACTGCCACCTCGGTAGCCACCTCAGTAGCCGCCTCGGTCTGTTACGTAGGCTTTGTCATGCCTCTGCTTACTATCTGGGTCGAACCTGATGCATACGAGTTATAAAGTCTCCAGCGTTGTCGGCATATTCTCCTGCGCAAGTATTAATTCCCGGTACCTGAGGCTTAGACCCTGGAGATATTGCGGTATAGCTTCTGTGTCAGTCATGTCTTCGATTTGCACCATAATTTGGTTGAATGTGTCATTATAATCTTCGATCAATCCCTTTTGCTTTATTATCGCAAGCTTATCACGCATTCGTAACAATTGTTTCATTGGTGCATATTTTTGCATCATAGCTTCTTTAAGCTTATTCTATGAATCAAATTCTCTCAATGTGTTCATGTGCCTCCGTAGCCACATTCTAGCGTTACCTGTAATTTTACTGATCACTGTGTTGACTTTCTCCTTTTGTACTGATAGATCGGCGCTGGTGATAAATTGCTCTATGGCATCAAAGTAATCAAATAATCTAGATGCACCTCCTAACCTATCAAATTTGTTGATCAATCTCAGATACTCCTTTGCCAGATCATTAAGCTTTGTTGATATTGTTGGTGATAGTGATTGTGTTTGTATTTATAGCGTGTTGCCTTCTGTAGCTGCATTCTGATTGGTTGGCGCGCTGGGTGATGTGTTTGTTTTGTCGATTTTTGCCATCAATTTGCCCAATAGGGTTGCCAGCATGTCTAATTTATCTTCCTGATTTCTGATCATTATAGCCATCTGTTCCTGTTGATCGAGGCTAAATCCTATATTACTCTAATGGTTACCATCCAATCCTTCATTGTCATCAAGGGTTTGATATCTGTTGTCTGTTTTTGATTTAGACTGCAATCTTGTTGATCTTGTTACTGACAATGATGTATATAGGTTGTCTATTTTGTTGTATCGCATCGTTGAATGCTATATCATTACATGTTGTTTATCACATTGCTTTATCGCAATGTCATTTGTCGCATTGTTTATCGCATTGTTTGACATGTTGTTTACAATGTTAAATAAATGCTTACTGTAATTGCAGTTGTAATTGCTATAATTGCATAGATCTCAGGTTATTGAGCTGCAATTCGAGTGGCTCAGGGCTTATAACCTGTTGAAATTTGATCTTCGAATGTGTGTATTTTTAGAGGTAAAGAGCGCACTGGCTCATGAAGCCAAATATGCATGTATTTATTAATGCTAATATATGATTGGTCAATATAGACAAAGATCATCTAAGCCACAATTGAGTGATATATAATCGATCATTGATGGAAGAGAGAGATATAATAAGCTAATAATTTCAATATATTTTACAAGTGCCAAAGTCTGTATTTTGCAAGCCTATGTTTTACAAGTCTGTGTTTTGCAAGTACCAAAGCCTGTATTTTATAAGTGTCAAAGCCTGCATTTTACAAGTACTAAAGCCTGCATTTTACAAGTAATATCAAAATCTATATTTTGCAGACTTAGGTCTAAGTAAAGCTCTAAATAGGATGGTCTGAGATATGTTGAAGTTTTAATCTCTAAATGTGTTTTTGAGGTAAAGAGCACAATAGCTCAAAAGCCAAATATGTGTATATTTATTAATGCTAATATATGATTGGTCGATACAGACAAAGATCATCTAAGCCACAATTGAGTGATGTAGCATTGATCGTTGATGGGAGAGAGAGATATAATAAGCTAATAATTTCAACACTCCCCCTACTTGACATATCTCGATAAATAAAATAAAAAATAAAATTTTCAACTATACATTATGAATGGCATCCATGAAGTACATTTACTGCAAATAACTATATATAAAATATTACTTGAGTAATAAGAATAACATGATAAAGGAAATAAAAGTTTTTGAAAGAGAAAACAGTTAGTTATATAAGCCCATTTTTGTGATCAACATTTCAAGTCTGGGTCGCGCAAGTAGTTTGGTTAATGCATCAGCGATCATTTCATCTGTTGCTATGTAAACAATATCTATCACCTTTGATTCAACTTTCTTTCAAATAAAGTGGTACTGAATGTTAATATGCTTTGATTGAGCATGATTAATTGAGTTTTTGGTGAGGGCAATTGCTGATTGGTTGTCTTCAAATAAGGTTATTGCATAATTCTGTAAATATTCTAGCTTATCCAATAGAGTGTGTAGCCAAATGGCTTCTCTCATCGCATGTACTAATGCTATATATTCTGCTTTAGTCAATGATAGGGCAACAGTTGGTTGGTGCTTGCTTGACCAGCTGATGGCTCCCCCTGATAGGTTGAAAATATAACCTATAGTTGATTGTTATGTATTAATGTCTCCTCCCCAGTTGGCATCACTGAAACTGATCAGCCTTAGATCCTGATCACATCCAAGGCACAGCTTATAATTGGCTGTTCCTTTAATATATCTTAATAATCGTTTGAGGGCATGGTGATGTTCTTACATTAGATTGGCTGAAAATTGACTGATGATGCTAACAGCAGCAGCTAGATCAGATCTCGTCCTGATCATCAGGTACATTATGCTACCGATCATTTGTCTGAATAGATTTTAGTCTGCAGATTTTCCCCCTTCAGCTTTGAGTTAAATAGATGGATCAAGAGGTATACTGATTAGCTTGGTATCTGTCATATTAAACCTTATAATGATTTGATTGACAAAGTGACTTTGATCAATTGTAATTATGTATGTTTTTCAATCATATATAACTCGAATACCCAGAAAATGTTTAATTTCACTACAGTCCATCATATCAAATGCATTGCTAAGCTCCACCTTGAATTTGTTCATCATTTCCATAGAATCAGCCAGAATTAGTAGATCGTCGACATATATGGCAATAATTATCAGCGATTGATCATCTTATCTTCTTCTTAAATAAATACTGTGATTTGATTGTAGTCTTGTAAAATTTGATTGGCTGAAGTAGTTGTCAATCTTCTGATTCCACATACAAGATGATTGTTTTAGTTTATATAATGATTGATTGAGCTTACACACAGCTCTCAGTGACAGCTCCGATTGGTCAATTCCTTCAGGTACTATCATGTAGATCTCCTCATCAAGATCATTATTCAGGAACACAGTTTTTACATCCATTTGGTAAATTTCTAAGTTTAGAGCTGCACCGATCAATAAAAGTGCCCTGATCGATGTGAATTTTGCTATAGGAGTAAATGTTTCATCGTAATCAATTCCTTGCTGTTGTGAATATCCCTTGGCAACTAATCTTGCCTTGTACCTAGCAACCAATCCATCAGTGTTGAGCTTCTTTTTAAATATCTATCTACATCCAATCGGCTTGCATCCTACAGGCACCTCAGATACAATTATCCATGTGTCATTATTCTTAAGTGATTTAAGCTCTTGATTGATCGCTTCCTACCAAAGTCTTGCATCAGGCAAGGAAATTGCTTCCTTGTAAGTCATTGGGTCATTGGTCAATTCAATTAAATTAGCTTCTGGCATGCGATCTTGCTAAATTTGTAGAGCTTCAGTATCTATCAATTGTTTGATTAGCTCTCAGATATTGTTATTGTCATCATCATAGCTTAGCTATTTTACCAGATATTGCCTTTTTTCATCAATCTTGCATTCTCCAATGATCACTTCAATAACATATTCTTGATCTTCTGAGTTGATGATTGTTAGAGATTTTAATATAATAGATTCATCAAATGTGATGTCGCAGCTGATCTCTATCTTCCTATTGGTTAGATCCCAGAGCCTGTATACCTTCTTTTCGTCATGATAGCCAATCATTTTAAGCTTTTTGGATCAAGGCACCAGTTTCGATCTTTTTCCTTTGCAAATATGCATATATGCGTTAGCCCATATGACATATAAGTTACTGATATCAGGCTTGTGACCATGCTATAATTCAAACAGTGAAGCACTCTCCTTATTGGCTTGCATTGGCAATCAGTTACATAAATATATAGCACTTGCGGCAAGTTCAGCTTAAAGTTCATCAGGTATGTTAGCAGTAATTTTAACAGCCCAGATTGACTTCATCAATATCTGGTTATATTGTTTGGCAACACCATTTTGTTGCGGTGTGTCTGGCGTCGTCATTTCATGATAAATTTCATTTTTGATTAAAAATTCACACATCTCGGTGTTTACATACTCTCCCCCTCCATCGGACTGGAGAATTTTCAGTTTTCGGCCTGATTGCATTTCAGTGAATGCCTTGAATGCTCGGAATCGATCAAATATATCACTTTTGTTGTCAATAAAATATGTTGTGACGTAGTGAGTGGCATCCTCGATAAATGTTAATATATATTTCACTCCATTGACTGATAGCATGGGCATCAGCCTGCACAGATCTGAGTATACTCTTCTGATAGGCTCCATTGATCGATTTTTTGCATGTCTAAAAGGCTTGTGGTGCGATTTTGCGTATTTATACCTGGCGCATATTTCGATTTGTATGGTCGGCAGCTGTACATCTCCAAGCCCTGTGACAAATTTGTTGATTGATTGCAGAGTATTTCGGCCTGAATGGCCCAGCTGGTGATGCTATAGTATATAGTCATCAATCTTAGAATCAGCGATGTTTGCTTCTAGCTCTGGTGATGTCGATAAATGAAATAGGTTGCCATCTGCTTGTCCGATTTTGATTTCCTCGTGATCTGTGCCAATTTTAATTATTGATCTGTCGCTTTTGAAGGTTATGTCATTTCCATCATATGTCAATGCCCACACAGATATTAAATTTCTAGTGATTTCCGGTACATATAAAACATCCCGTAATTTTAGCTTGTCATCGAGCTCAATCGTCCCAATGTGCGTGGTGCGTAGCTTCTTGTTCCCTGCATACATAACCAAGCCGTCATGCTCAGTTACCGTCTTAAAAATCTCCCATTGGTTGAACATATATTGCATGGCACCTGAATCGATGATGGCGCCAATTGCCAGATTTGCTTCAGCTCTCAGTTTAGCCTTTTCTTTTTCTGTTTTTACCCAATCATTGAATTTGTTACATTAGAATATTCCATGTTCTCTCTCACAGACATAACATTTCTGAGGATATCCCTGAAAATTCCTACCTCAATGGGCTCTACGATCACTGCCTCGGTCACCTCTGTCATTATGATAACCTTCTCGATTGTTTCCATTATCATTGTTATAGCTTCGGCCTCATCTGGCGCTTTCGCTTCGGTTGTCACAACTGCTGCTTCAGTAGCCACCTTGGTAGCTACCTCAGTCTGTCACGTGGGCTTCGTCGTGCCTCTGCTTACTATCTGGGTCAAACCTGATGTATGCGAGTTGTAAAGTCTGCAGCGTTGTTGGCATATTCTCCCGCGCAAGTATTAATTCCTGGTACCTGGGGCTTAGACTCTGGAGATATTGTGGTATAGCTTTTGTATCAGTCATATCTTCGATTTATGCCATAATTCAGTTGAACATGTTATTATAATCTTCGATCGATCCCTTTTGCTTCATCAGCGCAAGCTTATCGCGTATTCATAACAATTGTTCCATTGGTGTGTATTTTTGCATTATAGCCTCTTTAAGCTCATTCCATGAATCAAATTCTCCCGATGTGTTCATGTGCCTCCATAGCCACATTCTAGCATTGCCTGTAATTTTACTGATCACTACGTTGACTTCCTCCTTTTGTACTGATAGATCGGCACTGGTGATAAATTGCTCTACAGCATCAAAGTAATCAAACAGTCTAGGTGCACCTCCTGACCCATTGAATTTGTTGATCAATCTCAGATACTCCTTTGCCAGATCATTAAGCTTTGTTAATGTTGTTGGTGATAGTGATTGTGTTTGTATTTGTAGCATATTGCCTTCTGTAGCTACATTCTGATTGGTTGGCGTGCTGGGTGATATGTTTGTTTTTTTGATTTTTGCCATCAATTCACCCAATAGGGTTGCCAGCGTATCTAATTTATCTTCCTAATTTCTGATCATTGTAGCTATCTGTTCCTGTTGATTGAGGCTAAATCTTATATTGCTTTGATGATTGTCATCCAATCCTTTGTCATCATCAAGGGTTTGATATCTGTTGTCTGTTTTTAATTTAGACCACAATCTTGTCAATCTTGTTGCTAATGACAATATGTATAGATTATCTATTTTATTGTGTCGCGTCGTTGAATATGTAATTGCAGTTGTAATTGCTATGATTGCATAGATCTCAGGTTATCGAGCTGCAATTAAGTGGCTTAGGGCTCATAACCTATTGAAGTTTTGATCTCCAAATGTGTTTTTGGGGTAAAGAGCACAATGGCTCAAAAGCCAAATATGTGTGTATTTATTAATACTAATATATAATTGGTCGATACAGACAAAGATCATCTAAGCCACAATTGAGTGATGTAGCATCGATCATTGATAGGAGAGAGAGATATAATAAGCTAATAATTTCAACAAGATAGTCTAAACCATAGAGATATACTATTCTATCCCAGGACACTATTCTATCCCAGGACTAGGTAGCTTAGACTAGTCCATAACTGAGATAGTCCAAAGTCTGTTCTAGGATCAAACTGAACTATACCATCCTAGCACTTCATATTGTTCTTCCAATTTGTCCCAATTTATCAATCTGACAATTGTTATCATATATACAATATAATATGACAAATGTACTAATAACCAGTCATTCATTCATTGAGAATACTCAGAGTGTCAGATATGATATCTCCCTTTGCATATCCTTACTATAGCTTCATACTGTGCTCTTTAGGCTTTACTACAACTGATATTGAGATATTTTAAGACTCTATATAAACTGATTTATTTAGATAGAAATAGAGGGAGTATTTATATAAATTTGAAAGACTAAAGAATAGCTAATAAAGACTTCACTATAAAAATACAATCCAATCATTGCAAAGAATACATAATAACTCTGGTGGTAGTATTTTGTTGAAATAAAAAACATCATATTGAAATAAAAGACATCATACCGAAATAAAAGGTGTCGTGCTGAAATAAAAGGCATCATGCCAAAATAAAAGGAAGGGAACAAAGTCTTATAGTAACTTCTATATCAAGCATAGTACAGATTCACAAAAATTAGTTAAGTCAGAGGTCAGCTGTCACATCTGGGGGCTCAACTGGGAATGTCTCATCCTCGAGACTAAAGGGTAATAAGGAAATCTCTTCCTCTATAACTTGATAGATTTGAGCAATTTCAGTAAAGGTTAACTTAGAAATATTGACAGTTCTTTCATAAAATCCTGAAAAAAGCTATTTATAGCCTAGGAAAAGTGCATAGGTCTTGTCAACCATTTCTTTCTTGAACTTGGATAGTACCATCTCTTGTCTTTTGTTTTTACAATACAGACTTCGAGCTCATCCTTGATGGAACTAGATCATAGTATCGGTTGTATGATTTTGACAGCATAACCACTCATGGTACTGCTGGCTAAGTAGGAGGAGCTTTTTAGGATCTTTCTCTTGGTCGAGGGGTATCTAATCGATGGTCTTGAATCCCTTTGTTAGTGCTTCTTTCATTGCTTTTTCTACATCCTTCTTTGGACTATGTTTGTTGAGCATAGTATATCTTGATCTTGCTTCAGTAGACTAGAGTAGGGAGGATGGAACCATTGAGTCTCCTAAGCCAAATTATACTTTCTTTTATAGCTTGTATATAGTATAGTCTTTCTCATTTCGATTGTAATTTAGCCGACCATGAAGATTCCATGACATTCTAGTATATGAGGACTTGATCTCTAATATGCAAGGGGGTTGCATTTGCCTTCCTATTTTAGTTTATTCGTTGTCTCTCCTGCATCTTGTCAATGAACATAGATACCTTCTTTTGGATTAATTGTAACCTACTGATATCTCATGCAATGTAAGCCTATAAATGATTGTCATATATTCTGACATCTTTTTCAAGGTAGTGGAATTCTTGGTTTAGCAATCTACCATATATAAGCTCGAAGAGGCTGAACTTTGTTGAGGCCTGTTAGATAGTTTGAACCGCAAAAAGAGTGCTCTTAAGATAATGATCCTATTGTTGAAATTTGATCTTTGAATGTGTGTTTGGAGTAAAGAGCGCACTGGCTAATGAAGCCAATATGCGTGTATTTATTGATGCTAAATTATGATTGGTCGATACAAACAAAGATCGTCTAAGCCACAATTGAGTGACATATGATCGGTCGTTAATGCATCGATCATTGATAGAAGAGATATAATAAGCTAATAATTACAACACTCCCTCTGCTTGATATATCTCGATAAAAATAAATAAATAAAAAATAAAAGAATAAAAGTAAAGTGTTCAACTGTACATCACAAATGTCATCTATGAAGTACATTTACTGCAAATAATTATATATAAGATACTACTTGAGTGATAAGAATAACATGATGAAGAACATAAAATTTTTTTAAAGAAATAATGTTAGTTACATAAGCCCATTTTTGCGATCAACCTTTCAAGTCTTGGTTGCACAAGTGGCTTGGTTAATGCATCAGCAATCATTTCATCTGTCGTCATGTAAACAATATCTATCACCTTTGATTCAACTTTCTCTTGAATAAAGTGATGCTGAATGTCGATATGCTTTGATCGAGCGTGATTAATTGGATTTTTGGCGAGGGCGATTGCTGATTGGTTGTCTTCAAATAAGGTTGTTGCATAATTCGGCAAATATCCTAGCTCATCCAATAGGGTGCATAGTCAAATGGCTTCCTTTGTCGCATAAGCTAATGCCATATATTCTGCCTCAGTTGTTGATAGGGCAACGGTTGCTTGGCGTTTGCTTGACCAGCTGATGGCTCCTCCTGATAGGTTGAAAATATATCCCGTGGTTGATCATCGTGTGTTAATG
>RBNK01001820.1:0-13275 GCA_003990785.1 Endogone sp. FLAS-F59071 | reverse complement strand
CGTTGATGACTTCACCACACGAATGACCAACCTGCTGACCAAGGCACAAGATGCAATTCACGAAGCACAAGTACAACAGACAAGATACGCAAACGAAAAAAGGCGTGAAGAATCATTTGAGATAGACAAAATGGTCTTACTGTCCTCAAGACACATCACATTGTGACAATTATCTAATCAACCTTCAAAGAAACTTCAGAACAAGTTTCTCGGACCATTCAAGATTATCGCAAAAATATCAGCTGTTGCTTACAAACTGGAGTTACCATCAACAATGAAGATTCACCCTATGTTTTATGTATCACTACTGAAACGTTACATACCAAATAATGACGATCTATTTCCGGACAGACAAGTCATACCACCTGCACCAATTTTGGTCAATGACACAGAAGAATTCGAAGTAGAAGAAATCTTAGACCAACGGATTACCAAACAAGGCAACAAATCGGCACCGCAATACCTGATCAAGTGGAAAGGATACCCCTTACATGATGCTACATGGGAACCGCTTAGCAATCTGACAAATGCAGATGAAGCACTCAAAAAATACCACAAGTCCTTACAGAAATAGCGTGGACGCTATTTTTTCAAAGAGGGAAGAGTTATAAGAGTGATAGATATAAAAGCAGCAACAAACACTTACAGAAACATAACAGACAACCATGCCCCGATTCAACAATGACGAATACCTCTGAAGCCGAGTCATTGAAGCTTACCGAGCCTTAGAAGACCCTCCATCCGAACTACTACCTGAGGAAGGATCTGCCTTACGAAGGACTCAAATAATAATGAAGAACATCGACATTGCTCAGAAACGACAAACACAAGACGAATTCCAGGCCTACTATAAGATCGCTAGGATCTGGGAAGAAGATCTCGAACATGTATGGGACCGACGACATGCAGAAGCATGCAAATGAGCACTACATCAAGGAATCCCCCTCCAATCCCAAAGGATTGCCCTCCGGATTTACGGACTCTTCCAGTTCCGACCAGCTGCCTTAAAAAGACTTACCAAAATCGGACCATCCACATTTCACCAACTATCCCAAATGGCCTTTGAGGAACTTAAAGAAGAAATCCGCATAATACAAAGAGATTTCGACCAATTGGAACAGTTCCTTGATTTGTGAAACCTTTTAACCATCTTAAATCTCTCAACCGTCTTAAATCTTTAACCATCTTAAATCCATAACTTATATAACTTGTTATATCATATAAATTCATAATTAGTTTATATTTTGAATAGCCAATAGTTCTCCGAGTAGTAACCCGGGCAGCTACCCGTATAGCACCTCGAGAATTTTGTATAAATATCCCTCAAATCTTTATTCAATAAATCTCAGTTCAATAGCAGTGCACACTCAAGATCCCTTTAAGAGCTAAAGATCTCACCCCCTTCTACACATATCAAAAAGTGCTAAAAGACTATAAGTCTGAAATTCACAATTAATAATCTTATAAAGAAACAAAGTACTTTCGATACCTTAGAAACCTTGCGACGTACTCGGAGATTCCTAAGTCCAATGCGGATTAGTATCATCAGACGCTTCCTCAAAGGCGGTTTGGGAGAAACCCCCTTACAAAATAGTACCTCAGTGTGTTTAGTAATCAAATGGTGAGTTAATAATCCACTCTTTGATGATTCATCGATTATTATATCCTTGTACAGTAGATATAAGGTTGGTAAAATGATGTTCTACTTATATAATTAAAACAATATCACAATCTCCTTTAATATTCTTATAAAGAAAGTCTTAAAATGCTTTAAAGTAGACATCAGTTCTAAGAGGGTTTTCAAATTCTTCTAAAAGTTTGTTATAGAGTTCAAGATATATTTTATTTCATAAACAAGCTATAGTTATTGAATCAGTGCTTTATAGCAGTTGCTACTTGAAGGGTTCCATAATGTATATTATCTCTCTGGTTGTTGGAAATTAGATATATATAGTGTTTTAGTAGCACTTTGAGTATATCAGTTATATCTAAAAGAAATTGGTAATTCTAGGCCTTTGTAAAAATATTAGTAGGTTTCTTATTATTATAACAGTTTTTCATTACTGCTGCTACCAAGTTGTAAGGGGTTTTCTTCTAAACTGCCTGTAAGGAAGTATTTGATGATACTAATCTATATTAGACTTAAGAATCTCTGAGTATATTACAAGGTTTCTAAGGTATCAAAAGTACTTTATTTCTTGTAAGATTATTAATTATGATTTTCAGACTTATAGTCTTTTTAGTACTTTTGATATGTGTAGAAGGGGGTAAGATCTTTAGCTCTCAAAGGGATCTTGAGTGTGTACTGCTATTGAATTAAAGTTTATTAAATAAAGAATTGAAGGATATTTATACAAAATTCTTAAGGTGCTATATGGATAGCTGCCCAGATTACTACTTAGAATATTAGTTACTAACTTAGAAGTTGAATAACATATTAATAAAGTCTGTAGTATAAGTGTCAGTGATACCTTTAATATCAGCAGTGTCTTTGATGTTAGTAATATCTTCGATGTCAGCAGTGCCTATTTCTTCTTCTATATCTAATTCTAATAAGGAAGTGTTAGTTTCTTTTTTCAGACAGTTATTATCTATTAAGTAATTTTCCAAGAGATAGAGTAATAAGGTTTCTTCTTTTTTATTTCATAAGTATTCTCATTATTATAAACTTAGACTACCAAGGTGTTTCAATGTAGGCCAATATTAGAATACCTTAAAAGTTCTTTTAGCTATGTATC
The DNA here is from genome assembly GCA_003990785.1 of Endogone sp. FLAS-F59071. NCBI lineage: Eukaryota > Fungi > Mucoromycota > Endogonomycetes > Endogonales > Endogonaceae > Endogone > Endogone sp. FLAS-F59071. The sequence goes on along the minus strand of RBNK01001820.1, from coordinate 10,537 downwards.
TTTCCTAATGGTTTAATTCTAAAATTTCAGTAGATTCTCATTCTATTGTTTCTTGATAGTTTTTTTGCCTTAACTATAAGGTATATCATATTTGATAGTAACTTCTGAATTATCCAGCAGTGTTGTGAAATTGATAGATGCTGATATTTCTTTTTGCAAATTCTACCATGTTGATAGTATTCTCTTGGGTCACTTTAGTGTATAGTTGTATTGGTTTATTATATCAGTTGATGACTGTATTCTCTACTATGTTCTTGATCTATTTATAGTTTAGTCAAAGTAGAGTTAAGTGTCTGGCAGTATTTCTTTACTGTGGTTAGGTTGGATAAGATTCTTGTATCCTCTGGGCTTGGCAGTTAATTGTAGACATAGTTAATTTATTATATTTCTGCAAGTGTTTTGTTGATGCCTTTTATATATCACTCTTATATTAACAATACTGCTGGACAATTCAGAAGCTACTATCAAATAGGATATACCTTACAACTAAGGCAAGAAAACTGTCAAGAACTGATAGAATAAGAATCTGTTAAATATTTAGGATTAAACCCTTAAGAAAGATGCATAGTCAAAAAGACCTTCAATGTATTCTAACATTAGCTATCTATATTGAAATATCTTAGCAATCTAAGTCCATGTCAATAGGAAAACTTATGAAATATAGAAGAAGAAACATTATTACTTTACTTCTTAGAAAATTACCTAGTAGATAATAACTATCTCAAAGAGGAAACTAATACTTCCTTATCTAGATCAGATATAGAAGAAATTATCAATACTGTAGATACTATCCATATTGCTAAAATTATCAACATAGTGGATACTATTTACACTGCTGAAATTATTAACATATGAATATCATCACACTACTAAAATTAACAACACTGTTAATACTATCAATATCATTAATATTCTATTTAATAATGAATGAAATTTCTAAATCAATTACAATAGTATAACCAATAATATTCTGAGTAGTAACCTGGGCAGCTACCTATATAGCACCTTGAGAATTTTTATATAAATATCTCTCAAATTCTTTATTCAATAAACTTCAGTTTAATAGCAATGCATACTCAAGATCTCTTTGAGAGCTAAAGATCTCAATCTCCTTTATATATATTGAGAGCACTAGAGACTATAAGTTTAAAATTCACAATTAATAATCATATAAGAAACAAAGTACTTTCAATATCTTAGTAATCTCATGATATATATGGAGATTTCTAAGTCTAATGTGGATTAGTATTATTAAATGCTTCTTCACAGGTGGTTTAGGAGAAACCTCTATTATAACTTGGTAGCAGCAGTAATAAAAAACTATTATAATAACAAGAAACATACTACTAATATTTTACAAAGGTCTAGAATTATTAATTCCTTTTAGATATGACTAATATACTTGAAGTGCTACTAAAACACTATATATATCTAATTTCCAACAGCTAGAGAGGTAATATACATCACAGAACCCTTTAAGTAGATATAATATCAGTAACTACTATAAAGCACTAATTCAACAACTATAGCTTGTTTACAAAGCAAAATATACTTTAAACTCTATAACAAACTTTTAAATGAATTTAAAAACCCTTTTAGAACTAACTCTTACTTCAAAGCATTTCAAAACTTCCTTTATGAGAATATCAAAGAAGATTGTAATATTGTTTCAATTATATAAGCAGAACACCATTTTACCAACCTCACATCTACCATATAAGGATATAATAATTGACAAATCATCAAAGAGTAGATTACCAACTCACTATTCAATTACTCAACACACTAAGGCACCATTTACTATTAAATTGCAAATAGATTATTCGAGAAATTAGTAGTAGAAGATCTTATACAATTTGCTGAAACAATATCATTAGGATTAACTATATCTATTATACCATTATCTATCAAGGAATCTATCAACCTTACAATATCTATGTTCTAACATATATATAAGGGGGTTTTCTCTAAACTACCTGTGAGGAAGCATCTGATGATACTAATCCACATTAGACTTAGGAATCTCTGAGTATGTCACAAGATTTCTAAGGTATCAAAAGTACTTTGTTTCTTTGTAAGAATATTAATTATGATTTCCAGACTTATAGTCTTTCTAGCACTCTTTATATGTATCGAAGGGGGTGAGATCTTTAGCTCTTAAAGAGATCTTGAGTGTGCACTGCTATTGAACTGAGGTTTATTGAATAAAGAATTGAGGGATATTTATATAAAAAGGTCAAAGCTAAATATATGACAAATAAATGATATAATATAACTGATAAATGAGGTGATGGTCAAATGATATACTAATGATCTGATGATCAAGTACTGAGATGACCAAGCATCAATAATAATACTTAATGATCAAAATAAAAGTATAGGAAAACTACTAAATTAATTCTGAGTGATGGGAATGGTGAGATCAGTAGAAATGATTGCTATATCATTCCTAGCGGATTATGATGTTTGCTTGGATACTGTGTTACTAGGGATTATATGAGAATTAGAAGAGCTTGAGAAATTAGATGGAACAATCACTAATGGAATCAGAAGATCTAATGGATGTAAGAAATTGGATAGTTCCATCACTACTTGGTAGATGCTGCAGTATGATGCAATTGCTACAGTACAATTACTGTGCTCTTACAACTCTTCCTCTCTTAGGAGAAAATAGCATCCTCGCTATTTCTAAGAAACTTGAAGTTATCTTAAAATATGAATATAAGAAAATACTACTCTTGATAAGAATAATACTAAGAAAAAAAGTGACTCATCATTTTTCCATGAACAAATGACTTCTGAATATTTCAAAGGATAAAATAATAAAAGGGATAATAATGTAATAGATCAAATATGCAAATAAATGAAATAAGTATCCATCGAAGATTACTAAATAAAATAATAATATCCAATCTGAATAAAAGAGAATAAGTTACTGAGATGATAAATGAAATACATCAGAGAAAATGGAAATAAATATGTCAGGGAAAATGGAAATTGATCAAGTGCTTTGTAATAATAATAAAAGGAGAGTAAAATCAATCGGGTGCATCATTGTTCAATATACAGATAAAATAAAATAGGGATTGATTGAAAATAAAATGAATGAAAATAATAATTGTTTGATAAATAAAATAACTAATATAACTGTGATGATTGAATAAAATAGACTTCGAGGGTATTAAAATATTTTTTAAAAAAAAGGAATATATAACTGAAGACTGTGCTTGCTCTTCCTTTTTCTTTCTAAATCTTCTAAATCTTCCACATGTCATCATTGATCTTGCCCTCTATGCTGATTCATCCAGGTATGTGTGTTTGGGTATATAGTCATTCTGGATTCATTTGGTCATTCTAACTTTCTTTTATTCTCGCTTTTCTCCCTTTTTTCACAAAGATCTTGCTAGAATTCTCAAGAATCTTTCTGCATGGTATGCATATGAGTCATGTTACTGATTTCGGTAAGTAAACTCTAGATTTTACCATAAGCAGTAGTTGCAGTGCATTCCTTCATTCCTTGTATGATTTGGGTACATGATTCGTTTTGTTTACACTGGGGTCAGTGGTTGGGTGATTCTAACATTCAGGCACGAGCTAATTTGTCAAGTCTATTTTTCTCTATTTTAACTCTTAGATCATTCAGGTGCAGATCAGGTTCTCGGTCAGGTGTTCTAGCTTTCTGTGTAAGTTTATTTGATACTGACAATCTGAACTAATTCATCGAGCTGGGTAATTTGGTAGGGTTATTGGCAGAATGAGGTAAGTGATTTGTGTATATATATGCATATGTTGGGCTGTCTGAATGCTGCAGTTATCAGTCTTACTGAATCTCGCTATGAGGTGTCAGAGGTATAAGATTCGCGTGTGGTTCCATTTCTGAGCTTGGTGACTTGCTTTCATTGAGTGATTTGTTTCTTGACTAGGAAAGGTATGTCTTTGTAAGCTTCATGGCTAAATCTTGTCATATGTCTAGCTTTTGTTATCCAGATTTATCTGTTCTCTTTGACAAGGGTTGTCTGCTTAGGTCAGCAATGAGGTGTCTCTTTCTAGGTAAGTTCTTAGGGTTATGCCAAGATTCGGGGGTGCTCATACTTGAGTTGCTTGGGTGGTCATTTGGTAAGTATAAGAATAGGGTTGTTCAATATCTTTGTCTTATAACTCCAAAAGTCTTCTAATTTACACATTACTCCTTTTTTATATACTTTTACTATGACTTCACAGTGCCAACAATATCCAGTTTCTTCTGTCCTTAGCAAGCATTGCTAGGATGATGATGACGAGGTTATCTGCGAAACTCCTCCCAGTCAATGGTTTTTGGATACAGCAGATTCTGAGGACATTAACTATCCTCTCAAGCATCAATAAGTTGGTAAGTTATATGAGATATCTGTGATTGATTAGAAATGTCTTTGATCATTACTGATTTCTTTTCCTATAATTATGTAATTTAAACTTTTAGCATCTCTAGCTACTTCTGAGGATGGTAAGGTCATCCACAAAACTCCTTCAGGGTTTTAGGATGAAGCAGCCTAGTATTATGAACCAGACTTGACTTCCAGTCCTATAGTGAGTCCAGATTTTGAATATGAAGAAGAGGAGGAAAAAGAGGTCAAAGCAGCTATTGTGGCAAGTCTTGATTTCAATGATGATGGTGTGGCAACTCAGCTACTCCCAGTTGATGAGAGCTTTGATGTAGATGCAACGCTATATCCTGGTAGGTAGTTGGTAGTAGGCAAGAATCTTCTTGAAGTATTTTCATTTACTAACAGTTTTCTTCTGCTATATTTTTCTTATGTAATTAGAACTGTCTCAGAATCTGGCAACTTCTGAAGGATATTTGGATTCTTTTGAAGTTTTGAATTCAAGTATCCTAGTCTTGAGTCCTGTGCCTTCGGAGGTTGGAGTATCAGATAAAGAGAATGAACCTCCTGAAGTTGATGATGGGTAAGTATCTTCTTCTTCAATAATTTTGTCAGGATTGAGAATTCCTATTAATTTTCTATATAAATCTCTTCATCAGAGACAAGAGCAAAGTTCCTGCATCTGATTTAGATTTAGACAGATTTCAGATACCAGTAAGGGCTATCCAGAGTTGGTATACTCCTAGGAGTCCTTTTCTTGTTCGTGCTGTTGTTTTATCTAATTCTGCTATTATTCTATTTGATTCAGATAAGAGTGATGAGTTCGAATTCTTAGAGATTGATCAGGTTGGTTGCTCATCAAAGTAAGTATTATGATTTTTGCTGAGTTTGTTCAGAGAGAGAATTTCTAATAAATTCTATAGGTTTCTCATGATTAATAAACGTTTTTAAAATTGTTTTACTTCTAGCTAGGAGTCAACCTAAGTAGATGGCTATTGCTTTATCTTCCTTCATGGGTTTCCATGAGGTATGTCTATTCTTCTATCTAGTAATAGTTCATTCTAGTCTCTTCTATGATTGTAGATCTAATTGTTACTATAATTATTTTGTTCTTCCTCTAAGGTAGGCATCAGTGGTCCTTCTGGTCATTTCTGTTGTAATTATTAGCTTATTATATCTCTCCTATCAATGATCGATGTATCAACAATTGATCATACGTCACTCAATTGTGGCTTAGACGATCTTTATTTGTATCGACCAATCATAATTTAGCATTAATAAATACACGCATATTGGCTTTATTAGCCAGTGTGCTCTTTACTCCAAACACACACATTCGAAGATCAAATTTCAACAATTTCCTATAGTGCGACTAGGGTGTGCTAGCTTTAGAGTAGTCATAATTTTTCAGTTTGGTCTTATCATATCCAGAACCTCTCTTCTATGATTGTAGGTCTATTCTATATATTGGTCAACTGCTGATTTGGTAATAAAAGTCTCTTTAACAATCGATTCGTAATATCTTCTCAAGGTTGCTTATATTGACATATCTTTATGAAGTCTATTCGTAAAGTTTGCCTGCTTTTGAAGTCCATTTATACCTCTCATTGCTATGATTGTTTTATTCTTCTTCTATACCAGATGTTAATAGTTTTTTATAGTTATTTCCTATAGCATATACCAGAGTGTGCTAGCTTTGATGTAGTTATAGAATATCAATTTAATGAGTCTGCAATCATCTATTTGGACTTGATAGCTATATAAGTTCAGTTATTGCACTTGTTGAAATTAGCTTATTATATCTCTCTCTCTTCCATCAATGATCGATTATACGTCACTCAATTGTGGCTTAGACGATCTTTGTTTGTATTGACCAATCATATATTAGCATTAATAAATATACACATATTTGAGTTCATGAGCTAGCATACTCTTTACCCCCAAAACACACAGGTTATGAGCCCCGAGCTCATCAGATATAGAAGAAATTATCAACACTATGGATACCATCTATACTGCTGAAATTATCAACACTATAGATATTATTTATACTACTGAAATTATCAATATTATGGATACCATCCACACTACTGAAATTAATAATACTATTAATACTATTAATATTGTTGATATTCTATTCAATAATATAGAATTTCTAAATCAATTATAATAGCATAACCAATAATATTTCAAGTAGTAATCTGAGCAGCTATCTATATAGCATCTCAAGAATTTTTGTATAAATATTCCTTAAATTCTTTATTTAATAAACTTCAGTTCAATAGCAGTATATACTCAAGATCTCTTTGAGAGCTAAAGATCTCAACCCTCTTTATATACATCAAGAGCACTAGTGTAAGAAAGTTTCTTCTAAACTGTCTGTAAGGAAGTGTCTAGTGATACTAATCTATATTAAACTTAGGAATCTCTAAGTATGTCATAAGATTTCTAAGGTATCAAAAGTACTTTGTTTCTTTTATAAGATTGTTAATTTCTAGACTCTTGAAGTCTTAGTGCTTTTTTTTTTTGGAGGGTGTAAAGGGGGTGAGATCTTAAGCTCTCAAAAAGTCTTTGAGTATATATAGCTTTAGAAGTCATTTTGGAAGGTTGTGAGAATAGTGTAAAACTTCAATTTAATAAGTCTACAACTATCTGCATTATGTAAAGCCTCTTGAGGTTCTGGCTTCTATAGAGAGTTGTATAAGATCAATGTATTGTGTAAGAGATTATTAAGAGAATTAATAAGACTTGATAGAACTAATTGCTTGATTGTTCTTTATTAAGTAAAGAATTGAAGAGATATTTATATAAAATTGAAAAGCTAAGATTGATAAATATAAGCTAACTATAAATCTTTGATATCAATAGTATTGATAGTTTTGGTAGTATCTATGATATCAGTAGTGCTTTTAATGTTAGCAGTACCTTCAATATCAGTGGTACCTTTAATGTTGGTGGTACCTTTGATATTGGCAGTGCCTATTTCTTTTTCTATATCCAATCCTAATAAGGAAGTATTGGTTTCTTCTTTCAGATTTAAGTAACTAAAATGTTCTAAGTAGTGCTGCAGCACAGTAATGGTTATTTATAATGTTTAATAATATCACTCTTATAGCTAGAGACTATAAGTCTGAAATTCATAATTAATAATCTTACAAGAAATAAAGTACTTTCAATACCTTAGAAACCTTGTAATATACTTAGAGATTTTCTAAGTCTAATATGAATTAGTATTATCAGATGCTTCCTTACAGGTAGTTTAAGAGAAACCCCTATTACAGTTCTTATTCTGTCAACTTGCAATATCCTTAACTATATTTTTCTTCTATTATACACAGTTGACTAATATCTCTAGGATTTGTTTCTTCTTTAGCTGTCATGCTTTTGCTTATGCTTTGACTTTTTCTTTCTTTATAATCTTTTCTTTAAAAAATAGTATAAGTACTTCTACATTCAGATATGATATAACTATATCTTCTATAGTTAAAGTAGATCTTCATTTTCTTCCAGTTGTCCTTGTTTTCTTCTTTCTTGAAATTGTTTCACCATGTCAAATTATTGTTATAGTTTTCTTATTCTTCTCTAAATCCTCTTTAGGGGTTGAATTCTCCTCAACAGTAAATATTAGTAGTTGATTTGCTGCTTAAGCTAGAGTTATAATTCTGTACTAATAGAATTGTATATACTAATTTGATAACTATGTCAAAATATCATTATTTATAAGCATATAGACTCCCTCTCTTCTTAATGTAAGTTTCTAACTACTGCAAAAGAGTTTTAAATAAGATATTAGCTTGTATACTACAAATGATATAATTGTTATCATTGTAAGGTATTTCAATGATGATAAGATCAGCATCAATTTCTGCTGTAAAAGCTTTAAAGGTTTTAGTTCCTTTAGTGTTAAATCTTGCTATAGCTAGTCATTTCTTTACTTTAGCAATATATGCACTACTGCAGAATTTATCAATCAGTAGAGATTTAAGGCCTTATTGTATAGGGATATTTGGATATTCTGGTTGGCCTATGTCAGCTATTTTGTAAGAGTGATATATATAAAAAGTAGCAACAAACACTTGCAGAAACATAGTAAACAACTATGCCTGCTATCAGCCGCCAAAACCAGAGGACTCAAGAGCCTTATCCAACTCAACCGCAGCAAAGAAATACTGCCAGACAATTAACACCACTTCGACCAGACTATGAACAAATCAAGAACATAGTGGAGAATGCAATCATCAATCGACATAATGAACCAGTACTACTACACGCAAGAGTGACCTAGGAGGACACTATTAAAATGGTAGAACTTGTAAAAGAAAATATCAACATCTACTAATTTCACAATATCGCTGGACAATTCAGAAGTTACTATCAAATGGGATACGCCTTACAGTTAAGACAAGAAAATCGTCAAGAAACAACAGAACAAGAATCCGCCAGAATTCTGGGATTAACCCACTGAGAAAGGTGCATAGCTAGAAGGACCTTCAAAGTATTCCAATATTGGCCTTCCACATTGAAACATCTGGGTAACCTGAGCCCGCATCAATGGGGACACTTACAAAATGAGGAAGAAGAAACTCTGTTACTCTATCTCCTAGAAAATTACCCAATAGATAACAACCGTCTAGAAAAAGAAACCAATACTTCCTTATCAGGATCAGATATAGAAGAAGATGTAGACACCGCCAACATCGTAGACACCACCAACATCATAGATACTGCCAACATTGTAGACACTGCCAACATCATAGGCACTCAACATCATAGATACTACCAACATCATAGGCACTACCAACATCTATAATATAGATTTTATTAACACATTATTTGACTTCTAAATTAGTAACTAATATTCCGAATAGTAACCTGGGCAGCTACCCATATAGCACCTCGAGAATTTTGTATAAATATCCTTCAATTCTTTATTCAATAAAACTCAGTTCAATAGCAGTGCACACTCAAGATCCCTTTGAGAGCTAAAGATCTCACCCCCTTCTACACACATCAAGAGCGCTAAAGACTATAAGTCTGATATTCACAATTAATAATTTTTATAAAAGAAACAAAGTACTTTCAATACCTTAGAAACCTTGCGATGTACTCAGAGATTCCTAAGTCTAACGCGGATTAGTATCATCAGATGCTTCCTCACAGGCGGTTTAGGAGAAACCCCCTAACATATTTAAGCTACTACCAAGTTTGTATCTTGCTATATCAAAGGTTTTCTAAGTAGATTTTGCCACCAGATTGCTGCTGATTTTCTAAGAAATCTAGCAATTTTACAAACTTGTATATATAACTTAGTATATACTTATTTAAGTATATAATTGATATTGTTGGTAAGTCTATCATTTGGTACTCGATCGTTATTCTAGCTGTTGGTATTGTAATTAGCTTCTATAGCTAATATAAATAAAGTAACTTCTTTAGCTTCTTCATCAAAGAGTTATAGATTGATAGCTTTAGTTATTTAGCTAAGTTGTGCTACTTATCCTACAAGTGTAGTTAAGACTATAACTTAGGTAGTTAGTATGGCAATTGTGGTATCAGCTATTATATTTGTAAATATAGTTAGTGTAAGTAGTGTAAGAGATTCATCTTCTTCTCTATCTGTACATTAAATATATTCTCTTGCTTTATAATTAAATATTTTTTACTAATCTTATATCTACTATATAAGGATATAATAATTAATAAATTATTAAAGAGTGGATTACCAACTCACCATTCGATTAGTCAATATACCAAGGCACCATTTACTACTAAATTATAAATAGATTATTTGAAAAACTAGTTATAGAAGATCTTATACAATTTGCAGAAATAATACTATTAGGATCAACTATACCTATCACACCATTATTTATTGAGGAATCTATTAACCTTATAATATCTATATTTTGACATATATCTGAACTTAGCAGATCACTATTCAGAGAAGTACCTGAAGTAAATAAATTATATGAACCTGATATAATCATTTATCATAACACCAATATTGCCTTTATAGAAGATACTAATACAACTATTTGAGAAATTACTTTTGAAGCTGATATACTTGAAAAATCAAAAGATCTTAACTTAAAAGACCTCAGAAGACAAAATATTTGATAGAAAAGAAGATAAACCTTCTATATTACTACTACTTACACTAACCATATTCACTAATA